>BGPR01021387.1:0-16015 GCA_013235015.1 Araneus ventricosus
CGAAATTTTAAACAAGTAACAAATTTCATTTTGAATGTCAGACCATATCTGAATTGATCTGCTACAGTTACACCAGGAGTTTCTTTAAATTCCTATGCTAAGCATATTTTCGCGTTTGCATCAAGCAGTTGCATATGCATGACAAAATAGTGGCTTATATTACTTTGTCAAGCTTTAAGATTATTTAATTTTTTTATGCAACTCTTTCTTGGACTTGAAAAAATTATAAAATTCCACACGAGTACTCAATGGCTATGTGTTTCATGGCCTTTTATAATTGTTTAAATAGAGGCACTTGCATTGCAGCTGTTTATAAGGTAAAAGATACCTAATTACAAAAACCGGAAAATCATAATTTTATGCCAGTTATAAAGAAATCTGATTTAAATTATTTGAACATTTACTAACTAAATAATTCATATGAACAATATTTTAAAGGCCAAGTGATTTACACTTGAATATGAACAGTGCTGTATTCTATTAGAAAAAATGCAAACCTTACTTAAATTTCTTGTGTTGCTGAGCTAATTTCAGGAAAGAAAGTAAAAACAAATAGCTATATTTTATTGGAGAAAGTATGAACATAAATTATCTCTCAGAGCTACGCTAACTTTTACCTATCGAGCTGTTTTACAAAACTCACTTATTCATGATGAAGACACCTTTTTCTTTATTTTTTCACCACATTTCAAGAAATATAATTATTTTGAAATTACTTGGAATTTACGAAATTTAAAATTTAATTATAAAATAATAAAGAGTTTATTGAACGTTACCTGACTGTATGAAATTAAATCAGTTCCTTATGATTGAATTAAGATAATCCTAAAATTCGCAGCATAACTTAGATTTGTCTTCCGATTTCCCATACATAGAAAGTAGAAGCAATAATTGTTTTAAATTTTGAACCAAAATGAATCAACTTCGGATGAAGAAAATACAAAAGTGTTATAAAAATATACTTTATTTTTACATCAAATTGATTGTATGAAAACATTAATATTAGTTATATACTTTACAAAATGTTTACAAAAACTGAGCAGAATCTCTATAAGTTAAGCGGAGGATACATTACAGGTTATTAGAAAATTATTTACAAGAATGAAATCTTTCTTCTATTAAATCTATTACTGAGATGGGAACCAAGGTTCTTTTCTGAAGTCATTTTTCGATTCGAAACTTCTTTGAGGTCTGAAATTCTCAAAGTTCAGTGGTACAGGCTGTTGAACGTCTGATAGTTTTTCTTGTTGTAAATCATCTGCTGAAGTTTCCTGTTGAAATCGAGTTCCGAATTTTGGTGTATTGCTGTCTAGGACATAAACATGTTGTGCATCGAAATCGGTTGGCGATAATACATTTGATGGCAGAATATTACTTTCAAAGTTTCCGTTGTTTCCTATAAAGACATAGTCATTATTCTGACCATCTGGATTCTGTGGTAAGACGTCATAATCCTCAAGGACAAATATAGCATCTGAAGGAAACTTGTCCTCATTACCAAGTGGTACATGACTGTCATAATCTATATCTTTAAATGGAACCAAGTCTACGTATTGTACAGGTGAATGGCGGTCATAACCTTTATAATTAGATATATCCTGGTATTGGATGACTGTAGAGTTTTTAATAATTATGGGCTGAGATGGGGAATGGAAGTTCACAGGTCGAGTGGCAGATTGTTTGGGTTCACGATTTTCATTCGCGCTATTCATGGACTTGAAGTTTGCGATTTTTTGACTTTCTTCAGATGCGTGAACTTGATCGCTGTCAATAAACATAGGAATTAGAGGCTGATCAGCATTCGTAACTGGTATTTCAGTATATGGTTCACCTGAAACGGCAAGTCCAGAGCTTTGAATTTCATGGACCTCAGTGGGTCCACCAATATTGTAGTCCTGTGCAGAGCTTGCAAGCTTGTTGGCGTAGTCAGCAAAGCTTTCAAACTCTGTAGTGCTTAATAATGGCGAACCTGGAATTTCATAATTTCCTGGTCTGACCAATGTGAACTGCAAAGCTTCAGGGAGCTGCGAATCCAAGAGCACAGCATTGCTGGTTTCTCTGATTTTTGGAATGGGTGTTGTTAAACTAACGGTTGTGTTCGAAACCATTTCAGTTTCTGTATCAGTAGTATCACTTAAGGTTGATTCTGAATTCTGTGGCTTTAGTGATGTCAAAATTACAGTGTCTTCAAAATTTGGCTCAGTTATTAAAGTTTCTTCAACATCAGTATTAGTATTTGATTGCACAGATGGCAATGTTTGAACTACAGAAGCTGGTGTTTTCTCTTCTGAAATATCTTTTGCATTGAACTCTTTACTGTCTATATTTAAAAATGTTAATGTAGTTGCTTCCGTCGATGAAACATCTGTCATTTCATTTAGGGAAGTACTCACGATTGTATTGGAATTTAAGTTGGAATTTCCCTCAGTAGTAGAAATTTCTCTTCCAACATCAGGGGCTTGGGTTGTTGTAGTTACAGGATTTAACACTCTGATCATGATTGGCATATTGTTGATTCTCGACATGAAATCATTCATTTCGGTATTTTGAATAACGAGTTCCAGCATTGGTTTTGATTGTTCAGTGCTTGCTGTTGGAGCATCTGTTAAGTCAACAATTTCTTGATTGGTAGTGGTACCTGTATTAACCACATCTACAAGTATGGAACTTGTTGGAATAGTTGATGTGGGTTCTTCTGTATTACTTTCAGACTTTCCATTCAGAGTTTCATTGAAAAGTTTAGATAAATATGGATTTTCTGTCGATGTTAAAGCACTGGAAATTAATTTAGTAGTAGAAAGCATTGCATCTTCCAAATCCTTATTTGTTTCTGAAGACAAACTTTCTGTACTAACAGCTTCAGAGGAGGTAGAGGCGAAGGTTGAAGCTTCAGTTGCAGTGACTGGAGTTTTGGTAATAGTAGAGGAATCGAATGAAACGGCTGTTGTAGGCGTAAATTCTTTGGAGTGTCTTGATTCCGTTGTAGCTTTTAGTTCACTGTTTAAATCTGAAGAAGTCGTATCTTCATCAAAAACCGAAGATTTATCAGAAGGTGTCTCTTTCAGAAGACCGACACGATTACCATCTAAGTCATCTTCATAGAAAAGAGAAGTCAAAGAATTTTCAGGGAGTGTTATAAATAATGATGCTAACTCTGTGTTCTGATCAGTAGTTTCCCCGCCTGAAACTGATGTTGTAATTTCCCTTACTGTATATTCTGTCGGCATTTCTTTAGGTGTTGTATTCATTTCAAAAAGATCTTCTAGAAATGAAGATGTAGTTTGTTCCGTTGTTGACTTCATGCTAATATATTCTGCCGGAAGTTCTTTAGGTGTTGTATTAATCTCAAAAAGATCTTCTAGAAATGAAGATGTAGTTTGTTCCGTTGTCGGCTGTGTTGTAATCACTGAGCCGAAATCCTGACCTGTCCTCTCAGTGGATAGATGAGGTTCCTCGGTGTTTATTATGTTTGTTATCTCATCAATAATGTTGTCCGAAACTTGATTATTTCCTTTTTCTTCAAGAGATATATCCGAAATGGTCATTTCAGGTAGATCTTCAAAAATCTCTGTGGCATCAATAACATCACCAGAAACATCTAAATCAGATGTTGAAGAACTGCCAAAATTCTTATTGGTATTTCTCTCTAATTTCGGAAACATTAAATTTGGTTCTTCGCTCTCATTGGTGGTTTTGCTATCATTCAGGTTAATGACTTTTCCTGTTATCTTTTTGTTATCATTTAATTTGCGAATGCCAGTATCATTTAAGAGCTTAAAAAGGTTTCTAGTAGGTATCATCGTTCTATTTGGTACAATGCTTCCAGATTTCTTGCCTACATTCATAACATAATGGTAATATTGGCCATTGTCATTAGAAGTATCAAATATTGTGGACATTGGTGAAGATACCAGGGACTTTGAGAGAGGAAATTGAGCATTTTTCCTGAACAGAGAAGATAGTTTTGAATTAAAGACTGTTTGTTCTTTATTTTGCGTTGGAGTTAACACAATTGGTTGCTTTGTAGAGGGCAATATATTTTTGGGGAATGAGGGAGAAATTCCTTTATTGACAGTAGGTTTGTTACGTTTAATTTGGTCAGAAAATGTGTCTTGTTGTTTGAATGTTTGATGGATGGTTTTTTGAGATCCAACAAATTGATTTGTATTTGAGAGGGAATCTTGAGATTTTGGCTGAGGAACAAATTTTGAATCTATATATATTACTGGGAGATTAGAAATCTTATCAGATACAGCATATTGATTAGTATTTATCAGTTGATTTAGGGGCTCATAAGAGATTGTACTTGTTAGCTGCTCTGGTGTCTTAGAAGGTTTCTGATATCCAATGTATTGATTAATATTTGAATTTATTCCTTCTCTTTGAGGTTCAAAATTGAAAGCAGCGTCCAGGTGACTTAATGGCGGGCTGGAGGTTTTTTGATATTCCATATATTTATTATTTAAATTAATCTCTTCTTTTTGTGGTTGAGGAACGATTGTACCTGGAAAATTACCTTGTTGTCTCGAAGGCTTTAGATCTCCTGCGTATTGTTGAATATTTGTATTTGTTTTCTGATTTTGAGATTCAGGAATAACTATTGAATCTTGACTCTTTCCTGAAGAACTAGAAGTTTGTTGAGATCTAGAATGTTCATTTATATTTGGAAACGACTTTATAACTCCTGTTTCACGAACCATGCCAGATTCCTTAAAATTTGGCACTGCTGCTGCTTGGACATTAACATTTGGAACGTCAGTTGGCTCCGGTACATTCTGTAATGCTTCCTTTAAGGAGGTAAATCCAGATTTGCTTCGCTTGGCATTTCTCTGTGATTGGTATTTGTTATCCACTGGATAAAATGGTGCACTGTACATAGGATGCATTGGGGGAGGCACTTGAGGTAGTGACTGATACCATTTTAGATTTTGATTACTTGCGTGCTGGTGTTGAATGTAATTTAAATTTGAAAGCTGTGGTACGAATTCAGGTAGTGATGGTAATGACTTCGGTTCTTTCGAAACAGTTTCAGATTCAGTTTTAAAAGACACTGGATTCTGCAAAGCGGAATTTTGTTCTTTATCAACTGTTGCGTGACCTGCAACTGGTAAATTACCAGTAGGGTATGTAGGGTTGGGTAGAAACGGCTTGGGGATACGTTGTGGTTCATATCCTAATTCTGCTGGATAAAATGTTTGAATAGGCTCAGGGATAACTGAAGGCGGTGCTTGCTCTTTAGGATTTTGAATCTTAATATTAATGTCAGAATTCAAATTTAACTGTTGGGATGCGGCAGGTGACGGAACAGTCCTCAAAGGAACAAAAGCAGAAGGTATCTCCAGGGAAGGAACAGGTACGACTTTTTCATTGTTGGTGTGAGGTGGTGGATTTTGCACATTTACTTGTGGCACACTAAGAAACATAGAATTAAAATTATCTGATGGCCATCCTGTGAATCTAGATCCAAAATTGATCACACCTGTATCAATTTTTGGTCCAAATTTAACAGCATTTGAATGGATGTTAGTACGAATCCCATGGCCATCGACTGCATAGTGCACCCTTTCCGTTTCTCCGGATAAACTCTTAATGGCAAAGATATCATGGAATGGTTTGTTGCGTGGGGTATCGTCCTTATATCTTTCATCAACAAGACCATATCGAAAAGTATATCTGCTTCCCTCCTGTGAAAATAACCGTAAATATCATAAATTGAAGTAAATTATTAAAACTGTTACAGAAATGGTAAAATAATATAGGTATGAAATTCCAGTAACCTAGAAAAATTAATGAAATTTCAAATATTGTGCAATTCTCTAAATATAAAATTCCGTTTAGTATCAGATGGAAAGGATATCAGCAGAAGATGAAATCAATATATTCTAGTTAATCTTCTATGAAAAATTTCCTTTCTTTTGTAATAAAGAATTTTAAATGAAGATTAAATAATTTCTTTTAAAACTGTAAGATAAAAAAAAACTATTTGAGTATAAGTTGACTAGTGAGTATAATTTTTAATGCCCATTTATTCAACTGCATATAGATATTAAGGAATTCTGTGAACTTAATATTTTAAATTAATAAAGGAATAAATCGATTTACTTTAACTTTCTGGGACATTAAACTGGGACATAAGTACCTTAAATATTTTATAGCAGATAATGAAAGCTAAACATTCAAATTTACTGCACAACAATGTCAGTTTTTTCTTTCTCATCCCTATGATTTTTGGACATTTCTAGCTGTTCACTAATTTGTTCTATGTAACCGCCTAAGGTATCCGACTGTGTTCGGAGACATTTTTTGGAAAAATAACTTATATATATATATATATTTAATGTTATTTTTCAACTGCATATGTTTTAAAACTATGAAAATATTGTAAAATTAGGCTTTTAAAATAATATGGTTTTTAAAAAACTGAGAAATTTGAAGAAAAATGACTAAAATATTTGCCTTACGCTAACAGCCATAGACAAAATCATATTCTAAATATACATAAATCCTTGTAGGAGGACATTTTTATGACGGTCATCTGTGTTATGCTCTAAAATATTTCTTTTACTTCAAAATTGTTTTGAGATATAGTTACTAAACTGGTAATTTTTCATAAAAAATGCTTCTCGTTTATATTTAAGCACTTAAAAATAATACTTGATTTTAAAATTGACCTTAGTTTTTAGAGGAAAACTTCAAGTATATTACAGAAAACAATCTCAGAAAATTTCATATCAATACGTTTTGAGAAATCATTGTTACGGTCGACAGTTTTCCTCAAAAATATCATTTCTCAGAAAACACATTTAAAGTTTTCATGTAACATAAAATAATGCTTACAGTTCGGTAATAAAACAGCTGTAACTCCATTTGTAATTCACGTAGAGTAAAAAGTGAGCCAGTTTTAGAAAGCTGATTAAACAGGCTACAAAATTAAGTCATATAATTCTTTCTGATAATTTCATCAAAAACGACGATTTTAAAGCAGTCGGATACCTTAAGGTTCGAGTTTTCTTGTAACCTATGGTATTTAGGACGAGTTAGTTTGGGTTATGTCCATAAGAGGTTAAGCCATGACATGTTGGACATACAACCATTACTATTACAGATGAATTCTGCAGAGAATGAGCTTTTCAATTGAGTCAATAGCTATATCTGTTTTATCAGTATTAATTTTTATCTAAAGCTCTGTATAAATGTAAAATAAATTTTTTTAGTCGCACAACTCTCTTTATATACAGCCAAAAAATACACTTACGTTTATTTTTGGTGGTATAGGACTTTCTTCAGCTACGTTTCGTCCATCTGAGAGAGAGAAAAAGACCCCACAACAGCATAGCTAAAAAATTAAGTAGATTTATCAATGTGTTTATCAAACTGTCAAGAATGAATTTTATTTTCTGTCGTTAAAATAAAATAAATTATATTGGGATTGCTTAATTACTTATGGCCTTCAAAGGTTGCAAATATATTTTATTTATAAAATGGTTAGAATGGTTATTATGATAGTGATATAGTGATTATAGTGATTATTTATTTTTCACTAATTTTCATTCTTCTTGTTCTAGTGTGCTAGAATTCTTGCTTCTTGTTCTAGAATTTCTTCTTGTTCTAGTGTGCTAGAATTCTTGCTTCTTGTTCTAGAATTTCTTCTTGTTCTAGTGTTCTAGAAGTGCAAGAATGTTCGGAGTCTCTTTCAGAATCTTTTCAAAAATGTATTAATAGTGTTTAATTAAAATTTTTGTTTGGCTATTTTAAACTTCACCAGGTTAATTCCAAAATAAGTGTAGAGTAAAATATGTATAGATTTTTAATATATTAATTGTTACAATAATTTCTGAAATTTCGAAAAAAAACTTAGAACATAATGAACTGAAAAACTAGACAGTAGGGATACTATAAGCAATTTGAAATTTGTATTATGTTTGACATTTAAGGCGGAAGAAAGTTAAATACCATATGAAGTTATTTTTTTCAAGGGGTTAATCTTCATTCAAATGTTAAAATCAACCTACACTAATATTTGTGTGATGAAATTTACTAAATAAATTAATTAATCAATGTTTTATTACTGACTGTGTAGTCTGCTAGCATAAAAATGTTTATAAATCAACTTTAGTGTATTTTCTGTATTTATACTAATTACACAAGTGTTGTATTAGTATAAAAACAAAAGCAAAAAACAGCCAAGCTTAAATACACTCAATAATTTTGAATAGAACCTTTGAGCAGTTTCGGCTTACTTTTATGAGCGCTATGGATCGATAAACCCAAAAGTGGAAGAGAGTCCAGGCAGTACTTTAATTTCGGCCATTGATTGATGAATTGGTACTTCAACAACAAAAGAATTACTTTACAGTTTCCATGCTTAAAGTTTTATGGAAAATTTCTTGTAACAAATGGCAAGCAAAATTTCTTCAGTCTGATTACTTCAACGATATTTCGTAACTAGGAATGTAAATATAAATGCTTAAAACTGGCTATTCAGTAATTTATAATTAATAATATATGGGGCTGTCCATAAATGATGTCACACTTTTTTTCAATATTTTTTATCTCCTCCCCCCCCCTTTGTCACAAAGTGTCACACTTGACCTTAACCGCTCCCTCCCCCTTGTCGCATGCCACGCTATATTACATAAACATATACTTACAGTTCAAAAACAAAGCATTACGTTATAGATCAGATTTCAAATTTTATTTTTAAACTTTAACTATGTGTTTTAATGACATTTGTGAGCAGGGGGAGGTTTTCTTCTAATGGTGAAAAATTTCTGCTGCTACCATTTTCTCAGAACCTACCCTGAATGCCTTTTTCGAAAAGAAAGGAATATAAACGAAAAAAAATGATATGAAAGTTATTTTTAGCCCCGATTAAAAAAATACCCTCAAATTCTGGTAATTTCAAAATAACTTCAAATTTGTATCTGCTGATTTTAAATGTCTTTACTTTAACCAAAATGTGTGATGTCACACTTCTTGTTACCCCCTCCCCCTCCTAGCCACAAACTGTCACAATTCCACGATCCCCCTCCAAGCGTGACATCATTTGTGGACGGCCCCTATTTAATATTTTTTGGCTAATTAGTTATATATAAAAATTAAAATCAATCTTTCGTAGAAATTTCCAATGACTGAAACTAAAAGTTTCATTTTATTCATTAACCCGCCAGCACATGCATGGGGTCTCAAAAAATTCTATGAATTTCTAAACACTTGCCCCTGTTACTTCCCGTACCTTCATAGGGGACCTAGAATAAGAGGATAAGAAGGCCAAAACCGGTGAAACGGGGTTTCTCACTTTTCACTTGGGGCGTTGGGGTCAAATTGACCCGTGCGCTTGCTAACGTTTCAGGTTAATTTAACGCTATGTGTTTGGAAGCGTACGAACGTGCGCAGCGGAGAAGAAAAGAATACAGGAAGGAAGGAAAAAAGGATATAAGTTCAACTTTCCTTCTTCTTATTAAAAATCGCATTTATGTCTTATATACAAGTTAATTTTACGGTAAAATGTTCTCATACTTTGACCATATTTTATTTTTGTAGAAATAGCCAATAAAATAAAGAGTAAGTGTCTACCTATTTGGGGTCAAGATGACCCCACGCGTATGCTAACGTTCTAAAAATGGGTGCATGTGCTGAAGGGTTAAAAGACATTGATCTCTTCTCTGCTCGCCTCTATAAATTATTGCGCAAATTGTCATCGAAACGGTTTAAATTAAACTATAATTCTCTCTTTTGATAAAAAATTATCTTTTTGTATGTTTCTTCACGATTTTCCTTCTCTTTTACATGAGTTGATGGCAACCGTCTTTAAGATATTGGAAATATAACTGCAAAATTTCACACTGTAATCAAATGCCATCACATCGTACAGTAACCGGAATAGGAGTGGAAATTATTTTTCCACAATAAAATTTGATGGAAATTTAAAATATGGCGATAATATTTTACCTTAATTAGTATCCCAAAAAATGGCAATTTTAGTAACATTTGTCATATGGCTGTAATATTTACGAAACAATTAGTTTAAGGCTTTCTATTTGAGTATGAATCTTTGAATGGGGGCCTCCGTGGCCTAGTGGTAAGGTCTTGGCTGAGGGTCCAGGCTCGAAACCCGATTTGACTGACAATCTGTCGTGTGTGTGAACCTGACGCATGTTAAATCTGACATTGATAGTCAAAGGTCCTCTCATTAGTGTGGTGCGGAAGCTTGGAGCTAGGGTGCAAGCCATGGTGTCGGAATGGCTCTATTGTGGCATCTGACTCAGGCTCAAAATTATGAGGTCCGTCTCCAAATATCCCTCGTGTTGTTTCGAAACAAGGTGTTGCTATAAGTAAACTAAGCAGCTTGGAATTTTAGCTACAAATCACTTACTTAATCACTTAACAGTTTTACCAGAACGCCGCCCGGCCACTGCGAAAGGGCACTTCCCTGATTTACCCTTACGCCACTCGGGCACTGCTAAAGGGCTCTTCCCTGATTTGCCCGAACGCCGCTCGGGTACTGCGAAATGGCACTTCCCTGATTTGCCCGAACGCCGCTCGGGTACTGCGAAATGGCACTTCCCTGATTTGCCCGAACGCCGCTCGGGCACTGCAAAATGGCACTTCCCTGATTTGCCCGAACGCCGCTCGGGCACTGCGAAATGGCACTTCCCTGATTTGCCCGAACGCCGCTCGGGCAGGTAATTTTTTCTTAGCTAATCCACTAATTTTCCGGCATTTTCACTTTCTTTATTTTGCAATGTTTCTAGTAAATGACTCTACCAGTCTAATTAATGTTGGATAGAAAAACAAGTGTTAACCAGTTTTTAGCTCAAGCTAGGTTAGGTAAACTGGTTATTAGGTCGTGTTTAACCCTGCAATTAAAATTTATCAAAAATTAATAAAATCAATACTTGTAACTGTTTTGTCTGCTTATTTGAAATTATAAAATTGCTTATAAAAATGCGCTTATTTTTGGAAACAATATGGCAGAAAAAAGCAACTGTTAAGTAGAATTAATTGAATTATTATCCATTATTTCGTATTTAATACTTTTTATTTCACAAAATAATCCATTGTTACTTATTTCAGAGAAAGTTGATTTACTTTTCTAAAAAAATTTTCATATTTTGATAGATAACTTTGCCATTTTTAAGACAGGTAAGGATTTCGAAAGCGATTCTGAAACATTTAATTTATTATCGTCGGTTTAATATTTAAGAAATATCTTTCAATTAGATTGTATATCAGGAGCAAACCTTATATTTCCAAGCTTCATTAAGCTACATAGGCATAAATATGAAAATGAAACATTTGAAATTGCTTTCTCGATCATCAATTTTTTAAAAAATGAATGGGCAATTAAACGGTTTTTTCATACGTAGGAATTAATTCGCGTACTATAAAATTAATTACTACGATTAGAATAAAGTAAATGTAGCAAGAAATGTTTACCCCATCTGTATTTTCTTTATTTTTCTAACAATTATGAAAAGATTCTCATCTTATCGTTTAATATATTCAAAATGCCTTTTATCTTAATAGAACAAAAACATCCAATTATAGTAAGTGGTGTGTAGAAAATAGAGGGCTGTTTTGGTAAATACTTAAAAGTGATTTATGCATTAAAAGAAATTAATGATTTTATTCTAAGAATGTATTTAGGAATATTAATTTGTATTTTAAGTTTTTCCAAAATAATCGTTTAAAAAATACTTTCTAAAAACATGCGTTTTGACATTTTTATTAGATTAAAACATTTAGGTAAAACAATTGCTTTTTTTAAGAACACATTTTTTAGAACACCGAAAATGTTTATAGCATTTTTGATCATATTAAATTAATACCATCTAAAGTGTCCCAAGTATGCTTGCATTCAAATGTTTTTATTTGAAACATAATAATCTTTAAATAAATTGTATGTCGAGCAAACGCTTTTTTGTTTTATTTATAGTTCTGTATAATTAAATATATTATGAGACTCGAAAGTAAAATCAAGCAATTGAATGCTATGGGGACATACGACTGTTAAACCTCAAAAATTTTCGATTTTATGAAAAAAAAATATTATTCCCCTGTCTTTTCTGAACAATTTAAAGCAATCCGTGTTAAAAAAATGCCCATGATTATGAAAGTTATGAAGGAAAATGCGTCAGCTATTCAACGTAAACATTGAATAGCACCATATCTTTAAAGCGCTATATCTAAAAATGTGTTTTTTTATATTGCGCGCACGATATCTCAAGAACTATTAAATATATTTACATAACATTTTTACTGAATATGTATTGTGCAATGTTCTACAAATTAAACCATATTTTTGTACATATTTTCTCCAAAGAAGTTTTTACGGGGTTAGAAATTTGACAGTTTAACAATTTTTAACAACATTTTTATTTTAAATTGGTATATAAAATAGAAATTAAATTTAAATGTTAATAAATTGAGGTTCAGTTTCTCTTAAACAGACTTTTTGGATTACTTAGATACCCAAAATATTGTGTTTAGACGAATATTTTATCCGTAATCAAGCGAGCAAGGTGACTATCTTCTTTTCCTCCAAAAATAATACCCATATTTATTACTCTCTTTAAAAAATACATACCAATATAAAGGTCTGAAAATGTGTGAACTAAGAGAAAAACAGATATTTTTCCAGAAAAAAAGTGAGTTTGTAAATTGAATTGCCTCAGAGATATAATGTATCGAATTAGACAGTTTTCCACCATTTTTTCGAAGTTTTAAGAGTCGTATGCTCCCTTAAAATATATGCGCCAAATTTTAATGAAACCGGTTGGGAACATCAGTACAGAAAAAAGTGTTTTAAACTTAATTTTAGAAGCAAAGGAGTCTTTTTACTTCCGGTTTTCTGTTGCCGTAGCTCAGTGATCCAATAGCATTATTGAATTACTCCCTCGACTTTGTTTAATTTTCACAAATTTTTAAATTATCCTAATGACTGTGCTAAGCCTTCAAGGTTTCTTAGTCCGGTTCCTATCGAAGGAAGAGGACAAAGGGAGGGGAAAAAACATGTTTTAACGGTCTATCTGTCGCAAGAACTCCTCCTAAACGGTAAATAGCTTCGATTTGATGTTTGCACATGCCGTCATTCTGGGTTTCGTTCCTAGATTAATTGCACTTTTTTAAACTTTCAAAAAAAATTACGTCCTAAGATATATAATTAAATAACGAAAATTAAGCCAATTTTTGGCGTTTTATATCAGTTTTTCGCCAATAACTTCAGACAAATATATTCCTCGTAGATGATTTATATTCTATCTGAAAGAGCAGAAAATGATCTGTTTAATGATTCATTTTAAATGACATGCGTTCTTTTTCTTAATTTAATAAACATTTCGAATTTATTCCATACACAATTTGTAACAATGTTTTCTATTATTGTAATTAAGTTCAAATCAATTTATCGTATTATCAAATCCCTCAATCCCGTATTTTTACCACTGCGAAAGTTATGATATAAAATATTGTTCTCCTTGAATATTAAGAGAAAGCAGAATTTTGATTTTCGCTTTTATTTCGTAGCATATATATCTTTCAATATGTATGCACCAAAATCCAATGAAGTTATTTATTCTCCTACTGCAATATTCCACTTAATTTTACAAATTTTTAAATAGTCATAATCAGTGTGTAAATTCCTTCAAGATTATTGAGCCCGCTTTCTCCAGAGGGAGAGGACCTAAGGAGAAAATGAAAGTACACTATGCGGTTTTTCCCGGTCTGTGACGCAAACACTAAAGAGAAGACGATTGTAGTCCAGATATTGGCAAGAAAAAACAAGATATGAAAGAGCTTATGTTGTCGCCTTAGCAATGATGGGGAGGGGAAAATGGAGTACGAAGGACTACTAAAATCTTGCCAGATTGCTCAAACTAAAGAGAGAAAAAGAAGAGGGGTGTTAAACTGCTGTCGAGAGTGTCAGAGAGCACGGCAGTGTGTTAATGAAAATCAACAAAAGACGCTGCTGCGAAAAACTCTTTTATTAAGTTCAAAGTGTAATAAATTCTTGGACTTAAAAATATTTTTTTCCCGAGCAACGGAATATATCAGCTTGTATTTTATGCAACTTATTGGTTTCTTCAATAAAAAAATCTTGAATGTTACAAATTTTTTTCGAATCATCTAAACGCAAACGAATCGTTATTCGAAGTCGATACAAATTCTTAACTAATAAAATTGTTTCACTTATAACACACAGCTGGATGTCGCTAAGAGAATTGCATATATGACCTAATTAATATAAGGTTGATACATCCAGTGATCAATCTGACAGGTGCTTTTTTATTAAGTATCCAACATTTTGCTTTTTCGGCATACTCTTAAAACAGTTTTGATAATTAAATAATAAAATAATGACGCAGGCTGTCTTTTTCAAACAGCCGCTGATGTTAAAGGCGTAGGACTACTTTACTCACGTGACTCTTTTCCGATTTTCAAATTTTTCTTGTAACTTCTGTTGTTACCCTTTATCTCTAAAAAAAGTCATTAATTATGTTTTCAACATATTTAGTTACCGAGATATAGAGAATCGCGTCACCAATTCATGCGTATTTTTGCCCAACTTCGAAACTCGGTAGTCGCTGAACTACCATTCCGATTTTAATTTTTTTTTGTAACTTCTGTTGTTACCCTTTATCTCTAAAAAAAGTCATTAATTATGTTTTCAACATATTTAGTTACCGAGATATAGAGGAACGCGTCACCAATTCATGCGTGCAATTCATTCAATTTTTGCACAAATTTGCAACTCAGTAGTCGCTGAACTACATTTCGATTTTCAATTTTTTTTTGTAACTTCTGTTGTTACCCTTTATCTCTAAAATAAGACATTAGTTATGTTTTTAACATATGTAGTTACCGAGATATAGAGGATCTCCCATACAACGTTTTCAGTGGCGTTTTCGAATGTGAATCAAATTCCATCCTGAGACCCGAATGGGAGGAACGTAGTCCTACGTTAAAAACGATTTAAACAAAAACTATGTTTCCTATAATGTGGATTTATGGAAGTTCTGTAAAGAAAAACACATCTTAAAATTGTTTCTATTGAGCTATAAAGTAACCAAGCGAAACGCATTGAAAAACTCTCGCACAGGAATTGTTCCATGGTTGGAAAGATAGAAAGCAAAATTTTTGACATTCGAAGACTTCGCAACAACATTTTATGATAGTGAGCCGAAGCGTGACGAAATTCTTTAAGAGTGAGACAGGTTTGTTGAATAATATCCATATAAAAGACGTCATAAACAGTTTTGCACTAAAATAACGTCTTGAGTTGCATGTTACTTTCAAATGCCTGATTTTTAGAAAAGCAAGACAATAACTTAATCTTTGAAAATGAAAAATGCGACTACTTTTTTCCCCAAACACGGAGGTATCTATTTAAAACCTAAACACGAAAATATTCATATAATATCAACAATTAATTATATTTGCACTTTTCCAATACAGAAGATGAATACGTTATCAATATATTATTTTATTTTTACGTTATACTAAAAATATCATTGCTACATCACTAAATCAATTGCTTTTACAATTTTTGTTATATTGAATATTTAGGCGATAAATGCTAAAATGTATAAAGTAAAATTGTGTTGTTTGAAAAGATTTGCCAAAGAATGAAATGCGCAAATTATTTAACTATGATAAATTAGTTTGTTTTGAATTCAAATATTTGTCTATATTAAAAAATCGTACTTAATAATTCTTAATTAATTAATTTCCATTTCGTTTAGCAGGCCACGTACAAGCTCAGTTTTAAATAAATTCCTAATTTAATCAATATTTACGAATTTTTGTTTTATGTTTTGTCTTTATAAATTATCGTTAACTTTCTTATTCGGATATTTTCCTAAAAATTCATTAAATTTCCTAAAAATCTCCTTAAAATTCAATATAAAGAGGCATTCTCTATCCTAAATTTATTTTCACACGCACATGTTATTATTTGATTTCTTATTTCAATGCACAAATCTCAAAACTAATATATTTTACCGTAGCTTTTTTA
>BGPR01021388.1:0-26560 GCA_013235015.1 Araneus ventricosus
ACGTAGACTTTGAAGACAAAAGGTATCCGCTAGGTGGCCTTGGATTCGAAGAATGGCAAAAAGAGAAGTTGAACCTCGGATTGGATTTCCCGAACTTGCCATACTACATAGATGGTGACATCAAACTGACGCAAAGCTTAGCCATCACGAGATATTTAGGCCAGAAACATGGACTAGATGGGAAAACGGATGAACAGAGACGACGTGTACTTGTGGCCGAGCAGCAAAGTGTTGATTTTCGTGACAAGTTCAAATCTTTTGTAATCAGCAGTGAATATGATACAGGTAAAGAAGAGTTTCTGGAGAGTGTCCAACCCATGTTCCAGCAATGGGAGAAGTTTCTTGGTGATAAGAAGTATCTGATTGGAGATGATGTCACGTACGTAGATTTCCTGGTATACGAGGCCTTAGACTATTACAGACTGTTCCATAAATCCATTTTGCATGATTACCCGTCTCTGAAGGCTTATTTCAACAGAATGAAAAACTTGCCAGAATTGCAAAAGTACGTGAAATCCTCAGTTCGCAAGCCATGGCCTGTTTTCGGTCCCAACGCTAAATTTGGCGGCGGCGGAGATCCACCAAATCATCTCTGATTGGTACGTCAAAATTCCAAGGGTCCTGTGATGCATATATTATTTTTAAACAACATTATTTGCTATTGACTATTTAATCATTGGAAATGTTATTTGTCTCTGCGAAATACAGTAGAGTCTCCCTGCAACGAAGTCTCTCTACAACGAATTTCTCCCTATAACGAAATTTTTAATCGGAATGTTCAATAACATTCAAAATATTCTCCATATAACGAAGTGGTTGTCTCCCTAGAACGAATTTTTTCAGAGGTTTATCTTTTCGATTTTTGTCATTTTTGAAGACAGAAATGACAAAAGTTGTTAGTTTGTTACAGTTGATAGTTTCTATGCAACCAGTTCGCTCACACGTGAACACCTGTTTCTGGAACCACTCATTCTTAAAATGCGAAAATTTTTCTCAAAATTTAACATTACGAAATGCAAAGCAATGTAAAATAACGGAATTTTTCAAGTAAAATAAACGTAAGTACATACTAGTACATATTATTCTCTAAATTGGTGAATTGTCTCAACTTTTGAGGATTTTATTTTTATAATAAAAATTAGTATAATTTTAACAAATTTATAATATATATTACCTCATTTTTAATTGAAAATAATAATTAAATACATTTGAACTTATCGCACCTATTGAAAAGTTTGTAACATTTACTTAAATAACTGCAAAAATCTCTAATCTCCGTATAACGAAATTTTCTCTATAACGAATTTTTCAATTGGAACCAAGCGATTTCGTTATAGGGAGACTCCACTATATTGTTATATTTCGTGATATTTAAGTCCGTAAATCATCTGTAATTATCGGTTTACAAAGTGCATCGAAAATCTTCATCCGATTTTAAAATCTACAACCATTGATGGCAGTCAGGATATATAGGATACCAGGTTTTATTTCTGTACTGCTAGAAGTGTTTGGAAGACGTATTGAGTTTCTGCCAGGTGTTCTTATTATTTCGTAATCGTTGGATCGAGCTCACAGAGGCTACTACATACTTGGCACTTAAGCTGTGACCACCTAGTTCCGCTGACTTGCCTCTGTGTGTGATTTTTATGAGTCTTATTTAAGGATAGACAGATAAACAAATAAAGCCAAAATTAAAAAAAGCAAGGTAATACAAGCAATCCTAGAGTAATTTGAAGCAAACGAAAAGCGAAGAACAAAACAAGGAATCCATTCTAGTTCACTTTTTCAAGGGCTAAGAACTGTTTCGAAATGGATTCAAAAGAATATTTAGGGAATTTTCTGTAAGAAGCAAGCCATTAGGCTAATACAGAGTTTCTCATAGCCCGAATTTCCCAAAACAAAGAAACCCAGGTAGCAAATCCACAAGAACAAACATCAAAAGAAAAAGGAAATACCACTAAAAACGCTAATAAGCCGTACAAAATATTAGCCATCAAGCTTAATTAATAAACTTTCATAAGGTAAAATCAAAAACTTACCCCATGATGAAACAAGCCAGATTATAAAACTTGCCCGCGCTACGAGAAATAGCAAAACGATAAACACAGTCTCCCTGGCGCCATCTATATTCTCAGAAGAGGAACAGAAAGGCAGAAAAAAACCAAGAAAAGGCCGAGACAGAAATCTCTTTTTTCTAGTTCCGGAAAGAAACCAATTCAGACATATTAAGAGAGAAGATCGTGCTTATGTGCTACCTCTGCTACAAATCTGGATGAATCCATTCTAGTTCACTTTTTCAAGGGCTAAGAACTATTGCGAAATGGATTCAAAAGAATATTTGGGAAATTTTCTGTAAGAAGTAAGCCATTAGGCTAATACAGAGCTTCTCATAGCCCGAATTTCCCAAAACAAGGAGTTCTAGTTCACTTTTTCAAGGGCTAAGAACTATTTCGAAATGGATTCAAAAGAATATTTGGGAAATTTTCTGTAAGAAGCAAGCCATTAGGCTAATACAGAGTTTCTCATAGCCCGAATTTCCCAAAACAAAGAAACCCAGGTAGCAAATCCACAAGAACAAACACCAAAAGAAAAAGGAAATACCACTAAAAACGCTAATAAGCCGTACAAAATATTAGCCATCAAGCTTAATTAATAAACTTTCATAAGGTAAAATCAAAAACTTACCCCATGATGAAACAGGCCAGATTATAAAACTTGCCCGCGCTACGAGAAACAGCAAAACGATAAACACAGTCTCCCTGGCGCCATCTGCTATATTCTCAGAAGAGAAATAGAAAGGCAGAAAAAAAACCAAGAAAAGGCCGAGACAGGAATCTCTTTTTCTAGTTTGGGAAAGAAACCAATTTAGATATATTAAGAGAGAAGATCGTGCTTATGTGCTACCTCTGCCACAAATCTGGATGACTTCACATCTGAAATGACGGGATTATTTAACTTGCCAGAATCATACACTAAGTAGCTTTCTCTTACTATTATCGGTAAGACTTAAGAACAAGGTGCGGTTTCTCGCCAAACTGGGAAATTGCGCCAACCATCCAAAAAGTTGCCAAATATCCGCCATCTTGAATGGTGTCAAGATGGCGGCGATTCTAATGACAGCCATAGCAAAAAATGTAAATAGTAAATAAAATTGGAAATAGTACATAAAATTGCAAATACTACATAAAATTGTATGAAATTTAACATGAATTTTCTGAAATTCTGGCACAAATTAGAAATTCTGACAAAGTGTTAGGGTTGCCAACAAAATGAAGAATTTTGTTACCACATTTGGCGAGAAATCAATTTGGCGAGGGACAAAAATTCAACTTGGCGGACCGCACCTTGTTCTTAAGTCGAGCCCCTATTGTCATGAGTTATCTCTAAAAACGAAGAATATAATATTTTATGTTTACTTTAAGTATAAAAATTTGTAAAATAACTTCATACACCGCTTAGCTTTTCATTATATCAACATGAGTTATCCCTAAATCTGAAAAAGATAACATTTTTTGTTTACATTTTCATAAAAAATTGTGAAATAACTTCATTTCTCTTTCTTCCTTTATGTGGGCCACCAACCGCAGCCGAGTACCTGTAGATGGCGCTGCCATCGCGAGTGACGTCAGAGAATCAAGCTGCCGAGAACAGTAGAAGAGATGACGACGCGGTAGAAGACGCATAAACCAAACGACGTTGGGTTTTTTCCTGACAAAGACTAAAGACGACAATGGGCCATCCAAAAGCCTATTTAACGACGAACTATTTCATTTGTAAATACCTTTAACTGTAAATAATGCCTCTTCAAAATGTAAACTTAATTCTGCATAATATAATAGTAGTTAAAGTTACTGCGTATTCATTTATGGAATCTATCACTAAGCCTACTATGACCGCCTACATTTGTATAATTCTATTTTGTTTTATATTCCAGGGGTGGGAACCTTTTTGCACTGGAAGGTCTCGTTAAATTTCGACCGTTGGGCAAAAGGCCGCAGGAGCAGAATCTTAAAGGTCATTGTCCTGAAATTATTATTATAATACAGAAAAGTATATTATTTCAATGCAGATTGTAAATAACTGGTAAGGACGCTTAAGAAGCTCAAAATGGCTGCAGGTGTCATATGCTGATCCATACCGAAAATAACTTCTGGAGAGAAGAAACTGAAATCTTATTTCATGCATTTCCAGTTTCACGTTACGCCTTTAGGATTTCCAAATGTTAGCAAATTTGCTGAGCATAACACTTTTTAACTTCATGTTATCCCAGATAGCAATCTTAGTTTGCAGCAATCTTGCTCTGCAAATCTGCAAGCTTGCAGCAAGTTTGACACGGCAAGAGTGCAAGCTTGAAACAAGTTATTGCAAACGAGTTAGTCACCACGCGTAGAACTTGCAGCAAGCTTGTTGCGTCAAACTCATTGCAAACTATAGAAAAAACAGAGTACGCAGACAAACCTCGGATTCGAACCCCCGACAAATAGCCAGTCGCCTTAGCCACTCAGCCAGCGGGACTCGGATAGGAGGAGATAGATTGTACTAATAGATCGTGCATCTACGCGTTTTATTTTAAACTGCTTTCTTGATTTCATTAATTTTTTAAATTTTTAGTTGATAATATGATTTGAAGTCAAAGAGAGAGCGATTTTCGCTAATAACTACTTTTTGCTATTAGAATAAATTGGGAAATTAGGGTTGAAAAGTAATTACTTTTAAATATATGGGACAAAATGTAAGTTATTATTTTTCAACAAACATTGACTGTTTTTTAGGTTTAATTTTGTTTATGAACGTTAAAATTTCAATATTAAGAAAAAGGCAATATATAGTGTTCTTTAAAGTGCGAATTCTATATTTAGTAAAAAGATGGAGAATTTTTCAATATTTATTTTTATAAAAGGACCTATTTAATTTTTTACAAATTATCATTGATTTATTGAATTAATAAAAAGAAGGACTGTCTAGGAGATGCTACTAAAAATCGTATGTTTTTTCTAAAATAGAGACAAAGATCAAAACCAGATATATACAACTGTATCCAGGACGTGGTGTGTAAGTATGCTGTATCAACTTTGCAGAAAACTTGTTTTTGTGGTGTGAAGTTTGTCGTAACAACTTCACAACAAACTTGTTTTGTAAGTGGGTTAGTAAGTTACTTTGAAGGAAGTTCGCTGCAAAGTTGTCACATCAAGTTTGTCATGACAAGATAATATCCAGAAAAATCACACTTGCTGCAAATGTGCATGCAATCTGGGAAATGTGCCGTACCAATTTTGCGGCAAGCTTGCTTTGCAAGTGATGTGGTCTATTATGCTATGTTACTTTGCAGGAAGTTCGCTGCAAAGTTGTCACATCAAATTTGTCATGACAAGCTAATATCAAGAAAAATCAAACTTGCTGCAAGTGTACATACTATCTGGATAATTTTGTTTCAGTCAGTGAAACGATAACATCAGTATTTCTATTATTAAACAGATCCGAATTAAGCTCTTTAGGGACCCTTAGGCAGTGCAAGATTCAAGGGGGCCCGCCTTTTCCCCTCCAAATTTCCAAAAAAAATTATGTTTTATTGATTTTAATATGATATCCGTGTAAGCAATTTTTAAGTTACAAATATTACAATAAACTGAAATAACAGCATTTAGTTGCGAGTCGCTTTCATGAGAGTTGGTTTCAGTATCTTGCGTATAAAAAATTTAAAACCAAATTTAAAAGTAATTTTAAACAGAATAATAAAAAATTAAAAAGCTTTTTGAAGGGGACACATTACCCAAAATATGGACAAAGTATCAATTTTTATTTTATTGGCTTATTTTATTGATCTTATCTTTCTACTCAATGTATCAAAATTTCAAATGTGTACTTTTAATATTGTAGAAATTATATAGTTTTTTATTTACAATCACCAATGATAAACACTCACAGATGACAATTTTAATTGGCTTTTTCTCCGTGTCGGACTTTTCCTCACTTTCATGTTTTGAAAGTATTAAGGCTTTTTTCCCATTTTAGATAGAGCTTTCGAATTTTTTGTACTTGTTTATCGTTATGCATATGATAAAACTGTGCACGCAATAAGCATTCAGTTGCTTAGTTTTTTTTATAAACAAGATATAAATTGAAGTAGTGCTAAATTTCCTCATTTTTAACCACATAAAACAGTAAAAAATCTATATTTAAGCGAACATTAGATGCACCTTAAAATCCATGCACATTTTTATGTAATGTATTTCAGTGAATCTGCAAATAAAATTTGAAGCAAATGTATTCATGCTTGAAAAAGAAGTAGGGAATTTAAAAAATTTAAATTTCATCTCAGCAAGCAGATCAAAAGGATTTTTTATCTTAATGTATCCGACTGGTTTAAAATCGTCGTTTTTGATGAAATTATCAAAAATATTTTTATGACTTAATTTTGTAGCCTGTTTAATAGCTTTCTAAAACTGTCTCACTTTTTACTCTACGTGAATTACAAATGGAGTTACAGCTGTTTTATTACCGAACTGTAAGCATTATTTTAAGTTGTATGAAAACTTTAAATGCGTTTTCTGAGAAATGATATTTTTGAGGAAAACTGTCGACCGTAACAATGATTTCTCAAAACTTTATTCAAGTATTGAGCTCTGGGAATGTTTTCTGTAATACGCTTGATGTTTTTCTGCGAAAACTAAGGTCAATTTTTAAAATCTAGTAATATTTATAAGTGTTTAAATATAAACGAAAAGCATTTTTTCTGAAAAATTTCCAGTTTAGTTACTATGCTCAGCTATATCTCAAAACTATTTTGAAGTACAAGAAATATTTTAGATCATAACACAGGTAACTGTCATAAAAATGTATTCCTACAAAGATCTATGTATATTTAGAATACGTGTGGTTGGGTGGTTTAATGGGTTTAAAAGATTGTGACTTTTTGAATTAAACCAAAGATTTATCAGAACACCACTCGAATAAAAACCTTTTAAAGTTAATGGCCAAAAAATTGCGTTGTGTAGTGAAATTTTGCAATAACCTCCAGGTTTATCATTTAAATCAATGAATAAATTCAGATCTAGCAAAATTCCCTTGAAGTCAGTGTGCTTTGAGATACAATAAATGACAGACACATAAATAGAAATAAAATAAATTTATTTAAAATCTTGAATTGTATTGGAGTATATATCTTGGCTAATATATAACACTACTAAATGCAAAACATAGTCAATACATTTTTATATGGAGAGGACCCTTCCACTTGTAAGCATTTACATATAAAAAAACATAACCCTTCAATAATAGGACATATGTTGTGATACACTCTAGTACACATTGCTTTTAGCTATTCTTTAAATTTACCCTTTAATTTGATAGCTATCCTTGCACATTTAGAAAAATTTAAATTAAATATTGTTACTCAGCTTAAATCAATTCTTTTAGATTTTTACACTATTACATTAAAATTCTTGTATGTCCATGCATTACATTTACATGTGAATTCACTCTGGCAAAGATAAATAAGTTTACACTACAATCTCTTTAATAACATAACAATTGTTGGGATTCACTCCTGGTTTAAACTTTTAAATTTCAAAAATTTTAAAATACACTTAACTGATAGGTGTGGCTGGTTGTTGCTTGCATGGCGTGGCGACACTCCATGGGGAAACAAACTGGCCTTGGTTGGCCATCGTTTAGGGTCTGGCTGGATTTTCACTGGCAGGACGACACTCCATGGGGATTTTGGCCTTTTTGAACCTTTTGGACAGCTACAACATTGGAAGACATCACCCCCTTCAGCTCCAGCAGATGGATTCTTGTGTGTGGCTGGCAACCATTCATTCACTGTTCAGTGGAGATTCGGCACAACAAACTGTCGCTCCCAGCTCGGATTTTTTTGAAGGTAAAACTGTTTTCGATGATGCACTCTGGAACCAACGGTCGGGATATTCAAACGAGTCAGCTCCTTGACATCGGGCAGGTGTTTGCGAGTCGTGGCATACCATCGAACTTAAGCCATCTACCATCTATCTTTTACTGCTCACAAAAATCAGTTCTTGGAAAGTCTCTTTGGCATTCGCCTGCTGTCACACCGTCATCATGTTAGGATCTCTCGAGTTCTTTTTCTTTCACTCGCCATGATAAATTCCTTTCTTCCTCTTTCTCAGCCAGAATCTCTCTCTCAAAAATCTCTGTCCTTCTACCATACACCAGCCATTTTGAATCACACGGAAAGGATCGCCAAGCAACGCCAAACCGCCAAATTTTTAAAACGCGCAAAGGCACGGTTAGAATTAAAACTTTTCTTGCTAAGGAAAGCCAACTCGAGCCTGAGTGGATAGAGCGAGCAGAAACTGCTCACATCTTACCCAATCAGAATGAGGCAGCCTTATCGCTGACCAAAGAGCGAGTTTCAACTTTAATTGGGAAAAAGGGGGATTTTAAGAAATTTAGTGTTCCTAATCTGTCAAAGGGGAAAGGAAGAAGGCGTGTCAAATCCATCTGGTCAACATCTTGCTTGACCCGTTTCCGTTGGTCAAAGTGAAGCGAAAGTCCACCAGAGTTCTGAACTCTAATAGACATGTCAAGGGGCGAAGGGGAAAAACACCAACTTCCTCTCCGAAATGACAACAAGCAAAGAAATCTGTGGATCGTTTCTCCGACAAAGGCGCGTAGGATTGTATTCCCACCGAGTTTGTCGGTTCGAAAATTGGCTCGACACGTGCTTTTTTTAGGGGGGGGGGGAACAGGATGCAGCTGTGAAGGAGTTTCTGCTGTTACTTGCAGTGTTTTGTAGAACAACAAGAAACGAAGGAATGGAGGCTTTTAAATTTAACTCAGAAAATTACACAGACAATTATACGTATTTTAGAATTAATAATGAATGTGCATTAAGCATTTTAAATCAAACAAAGTGAATTATTACCTTTAAAATGAAACTAAACATGGATTAAATATATTAAATTTACAATAGAAAAATTGATAGAATAAAAAAAAAACATGGAAATACCAGAATTTGCATCTGTCAAGAAGAATTTGTACCTTTATAGAAATATATATATATATATAAAAACATTGTTATTTCAACATGACATATGGCTGTTAGCGTATAAGCCAAATATTTTGTCATTTTTCTTCAAATTTCTCAGTTTTTTTTAAATATTATTTTGAAGACTTAATTTTACAATATTTTCATAGTTTTAGAACATATGCAGTTGAAAAATAACATTAAAAATATATATATAAGTTATTTTTAAAAAAAATGTCTCCGAACACAGTCGGATGCCTTAAAGATGACTTTATATGATTGTTAAGTTTTAATAGTATGAAAACATTTTCAATAATTCTTCAAATAATGAAAAAAAAAATGTTCAGAAGGTAATGCGTCCCCTTAAGGCATTCTAAACCCTCAGTTATAAAATTTACCGGGCCTTTGGACTTGTAAGTCAGCCAGCCAGCCAACTGTGAAAAAAAGGGGACACACTGTTCTGCAAGGGAATTTGAAAACCTAAAAAAAAACAGTGGGAGTGGCCTCCCCTAAACTTTCTCGTATACTTCCCCCAAAATTTGTCATTTCCTCTCCCCCTGCGTAGATAGAAAAATCTAACCTACTGTAACCCAGAATGCAAGGAATACCAGAAGGTTTTTCATTGTAGATTATAGTGATTGTAAAATATTTAGGTGAAGAATCATATTCAAAGAGATGCGTATGTATTAAAACTTAGCAATATTTATTTTCCATCACACTCCAGCAAGCTCCGCTAATACGAGATAGCGAAAACAAAACAGGAGATAAAGCGAATCTATCACAAACTCCGTCTCAAGGACAAAGTGACGTAATCCTTCCGCTTGTTACCAGTACGCATGCGCATGGAGATAAGTTTTGAAACGAATGCTTAACAAGTATGCGATTATACAGACCGACAGACAGTCAACCCTTTCACGGATTTGGCCCAAATATTGATACGGACTTACATTCATGATGATAAAACTGTGTACCAAATGTTATCCATCTAGCTATTCAAGTTTTTGAGTTATAGTGTTCATATGAACGCAGACAGACTTCCCGTTGACGGATTTTGTCCAAAATTTGATAGAAACCTATGAATTATGTGTCAAGTTCACATACCAAATTTCATACCTGTATCTCTAATAGTTTTCGAGTTATCCTGCTCACAGACACCCAGACATACAATCACACAGACAGACATAATTCCAAAATTGTGTTTTTCGGACTCAGAGAGGTCTAAAACGTGGAGATTTGACAAAATCTCGAGTTCGAATTTGTTGACGATTACAATACTTTCTCTTTGTATACTTCGTACACGAGAAAGTAAAAATCTCAAGAATAAGTCACACGCGGAAAAACTCTTTACGATAAAGAATGTTCTGCAGTGATACGAAGAAGATAACAATAAGATTTGATAAAAATTAAAGCAGTCATGTTCCATAACAAAAAATAAGCATTCACCTGCTTCACTGTTGCCGACTCATAACGGTAGACTGAAATGACAAGAGCTTTATCGCCTCTCGAGATCGTTTGAATCAAGGTTACTTGAGAGTAGTATTTGAAACAGCAGATGGAAGATTACAGCCGATTAGGAGGAAATGTTTGACGTCACTCAGTAATTGCCAGATAGAGGAGGAGCACAAGGTCACCCACTAACACTCGCCTTTTCGACTTCGAGCGGTAACTTTCATTTCCGAAGTGTGGAACTTTATTTCATTCTGTAATTTAAAAATGGGGAAACCTATCTTAGGTTACTGGGATCTACGAGGCCGTGGAGAACCCATTCGGTACCTGCTTCACTATAAAGGAGTAGACTTCGAAGACAAAAGGTACCCAGCGGATGCTGTGGGTTTCGAAGAATGGCAAAGAGACAAGTTCAGTCTCGGATTTGATTTCCCAAACTTGCCTTACTACATAGATGGTGACATCAAACTCACGCAAAGCATTGCCATTGTGAGATATTTAGGCAACAAACTTGGCCTAGATGGGAAAACTGATGAGCAGAAACGCCGAGTTCTTGTGGCCGAGCAGCAAAGCGTTGATTTCCGGGACAAATTGAGGTCATTCGTTATTGGCAGCGAGTACGAAAAGACAGGAAAGGAAGCATTTCTGAAGAGTGTCCAACCAATGTTCCAACTGTGGGAGAAGTTTCTTGGGGATCGTAAATTTCTGGCGGGAGACGATGTGACGTACGTCGATTTCCTGGTCTTCGAGAATCTTGACTATTACAGACTATTCCATGAAACTATTCTGGATGATTATCCGTCTGTGAAAGCCTACTTCGGCAGAATGGAAAACTTGCCAGAATTACAGGAATACAAGAAATCACCGGTTCGCCGGCCATGGCCGATTTTTGGACCCATGGCTAAATTTGGCGGAGGTGGCGATCCACCGAAACATCTCTGATTCATATGAAATTGAAATTCTACAGCCAATCTAAATGGGTTAATATATCGCTATGCCCAATTAAAGATATATGCACATGGAGTAATCAATAAGATAATGCAGAATGTGGAATAATAAGAGCTGTTGTCTGTCCTTCATAAGAACTATAGTTTTTGTCACAAAAATATTGTTATTTTTCTTGGTGTTTTAATTATTCGTGAAGAATAATAATTAATCTTCTTTAATAATTGAAATGGTAGATTGTGATAGTACTGAAATCGAATGATATGCCATGATGATTTGTGTCTTTATAATGGAACATTTACCACACTTTTCGAACGTTGGTAAGTAAACGCAATAATGCTTTGAAATAAAGTTCAAATATTACTACTTTTTAATTGTAAATAATGAAATGGCTTTGTATCTTTATAATGGAACATTTACCACACTTTTCGAACGTTAATAAGTAAACGTAATGATGCTTTGAAATAAAGTTCAAATATTACTCTTGTTTTCATTATAAATAATCAAATGGCTTTGTATCTTTATAATGGAACATTTACCACACTTTTGGAACTTTGATAAGTAAACGTAAGAATGCTTCGAAATAAGTTCAAATATTACTCTTGTTTTCATTATAAGTAATCAAATGGCTTTGTATCTTTATAATGGAACATTTACCACACTTTTCGAACGTTGATAAGTAAACGTAATGATGCTTTGAAATAAAGTTCAAATATTACTTTGGTTTTCATTATAAATAATCAAATGAAATTTTTAAGCCTTGTTTTATTCTTCGTCTAAAGTTTTGCAATACTTCCGATTTTTTTACTGTGTAAGAATTTTCAAACATATTTCAAAGTTAATCATGAATGTATATACGATAATTATATACAATCCGTCCCATTTCAAGTTATTTGTAAATTTTCGTTTAAATGTAGCTTAAAATTATGACATAATTTCTATATTTGTGTCATGAAACAATTCTTAGCTTAGTTTCAGAAATATGTATGAATATGTTGTGCTTCATTCATGTCTAAAAATAATGGTATATATCATTTCCTGTCAAGTAATTTGAAAATTTTAATAATTCTTTGAAATGCATATTTTCTGTTGTACCAATAAAAAAATTACTATGAAATTAGTTGTCTGTGTTTTAAGAATAGTATTTATTATATGTGTATTAATATATATTTATTTGGAGAAATGGCTTATATGAATAGGGTAGATGCTCCAGTTTTGGCCACCTTAAGAGAAAATTTGAAATGGAAATTTCACAGTGGATTACTGTTTAAATCATATTAAATCATACTTATATTATTCTTTAGAGAATTTTATTGGCTGTCTGCTAGTTATAAAATTTTTCTGAAGAATATTTTAGATTTAGATTTATGAATTCTTAAATAAATTAACCCAATTTGCACCAATTTGGGACACCTTGCACCAGTTTTGGCCACCTTTATGCACCATTTTTGGCCTCACTAATATGGCATTTTTAAGACATTTTAATGAATTTTAAGTAAAAATAAATCATTTTTATTCAATTTATATATATTAGTAAATTATTTTCTGTTATTTTAAATGTGATTTTTTTATGCATTTAGAAAGATATGTAATAAAATTTACCTAAGCTGATTTTAGCTGCAGATTTCAGTTTTAAACCAGCGGGAGTGGTCTCCCCTAAACTTTCTCGTATACTCCTAACACATGTAGAGAAAACTAGAATAATAAAAGACGTCAAATAAACTTCCGTCGCAAGTAAACCAAAGTTGGAACCACGCGTGGTTTGAAGGATCAAAACAAATTCAAATCCTCTGCTCATTCTTTTGCGCAACAGGACCTGGCGAGACTCCCTAAATGTTCGCTTCGTTACAAAATCACTCCAGAATTGGTTTTTGGCAAACTGCCAAGTTTCGGAGCGTCCCTTCCTTGCAGAGGCATTGCCAACAGTAGGCATGCGCAGGGAGTTGGTTTCAAAACTGAACAAGTATGCGATTATACAGACCGACAGACAGTCAACCCTTTGACGGATTTGGCAAAAAATTTTATACCGACCTACATTCATGACGATAAAACTGTGTATAAAATTTTATCCATCTGGCTTTTCAAGTTTTTGAGTTATAGCGTTCGCATGACCTCGAACATACAGACAGACATACTTCCCGTTGACGGATTTTGTCCAAAATTTGATAGAAACCTACAAATTATGTTTAAAGACCACATACCAAATTTTATCCCCGTAGCTCTAATAGTTTGCGAGTTATCGTGTTCACAGACACACACACAGACACACACACAGACACACATACAGACACACAGACAGACAGACATAATTCCAAAATTGTGTTTTTCGGACTCAGGGAGGTCTAAAATGTGGAGATTCGTCAAAATCTCGAGTTCGAATTTTTTGACGATTACAATACTTTCTCTTTGTATACTTCGTATACGAGAAAGTAAAAAAGAAACAGGAATGCAGAAAACAATAATTTAATTTGGTTGATAAAATATAAACTATGTATACTCGCATAATTTTTTTTGATAAAATATGAAACAAAAAATGGGGAGAGGAATAAACTTACATCGCAAATGCATAGATTTTTTAAAAAATCTTACAAATCAAGAATTTGCATTATTATACTCACTAACAATATCCACAAATGTGTATTTTTATAATTTTTAATTGCAACATTAATCAAATTTATCAGAATCATCTTTAAAATTAGAGCAATCCATGCATATAAAAGAATATTCCTCATCGTTCTAGTCATGTTTCTCAAGTTGAAATTTTCTAATATAAATGTGAGGTAAACATTCAAAATGGAGATGTTTTTGACATTCCATTTTGAATGGCCTTAACTGCATTACCAACTTTAGATGGTGAGTTACCGATTAGTTGGAGCCGGACCCTATCCGGATTAAACTATAGAATAACTAGTTATTCTATAGAATAATTGATCAAGTCAGTTAAAGTGTAAAATAGATGATTTATTTCATACTTTACCTAGTTATTCTATGAAATAACTAGGTATTCTATAGAATAACTAATGATAGACCGTTAAAGTGTAAAATAAACAATCTGGCATTAAAACAAGTCCGTTTCTAAATAAATTACACACTGATTTCAAATCAGCCATAACCGGTGCAAAATTAAAACAACTATAATACTGTCACAAAGCAGTAATGTCGCTTTCTTGCCATATTAGTCTTATCGTTGGGAAGAGAGATTTACAGGAAAAAGTATCGGATGGAAGTCAATGACACTCGACCTTGGGGACCGTTTAGGCAACTTGGCGACAAAATGAAGGTTCCAGAATATACAGGAATTGTCTCGGTATCTCTATTAGGAACGAAGTTATGGGAAAATTCCTCTACAAACGCAGATTCCTTACATTCAATGAACTAGCGAAGCTGCTAGTGAAGCCGTAGGATTTTTTTTAAAGTTAAAAAAATTGCCCGGTGCCAATTTAGATGCCACAGGCATCGCGAGCTTTATTTTCCCTGCTTCATGTGAGTATTTAAAAAGAGCAGATTCCTTATATTCAATGAGCTAGCGAAGCTGCTATGTTCCGGCTCCCGCTACTAGTGAAGTCGTAGGATGTTTCTTACAAATAATAAAAAAAATTCCGGTGCCCACTGCAGATGCTGAAAATACAAATAACCAATTTGACTAACAAATGGGCTGAATCATGGCGGCTATTTTGCACTTTAAAGACTAAGGGTAAATTAAACTGACTAATAATAAAATAAAATATTCGGCAATATTTAAAGACATATATAAAATTATGAAATAAATTTAATTTAATGAGTTTTTGCTTACAAAATTTATTTCAGGTAGGGACGCGACCTAACATGTGAGTGTTGTGCTTTAAAGCTTCTAACCTTGTCAGCGATACGCTGTGGTGATTGAGTAGATTGTGATTATTCCCACAAATTAAACGGAATTTAAAATTAAATTTTGATCCTCACTTTTAATGCGCGTATCTCAATAAATTGAAAAAATGAAGTTGAGTAATTAATTGTTGAATGTTCAAATCATTTTTGTAATTGTTGGAGAAGTCTACTATTTTTAGCTCATTGTTTTTTCCCTTAAATTAAATATAGCTAATTAAACGACATATATTTAAATGTTTTATTCTTATGGATATGGCGTATGTATTAATCAGTATATTATGAAAGTCTGTGCACTGCTTTGCTTTTGTCTTAGGAGTCTTCGATTACTAAGACCATTGTTTAACTGCATTAAATCTTTAATTATAAGCACTTTAAATCCATAAGTGTCCATTCTTTATATTAAAGGCCCTTTGAATCCATTACTTTATTTAAAGAAATAATATTTACTATTTCTGGCTTTAAAGCGTTGGAACTTTGATTTTAAAGAGATTATTTAGAATAGTGTAAAGCGATTAGACATTTTGAATTATCCACGAATTGTACAAGTGATTAGACGTCTTGGATTATCCACGAAGTGTTCAAGTGATTATACGTCCTGGATTATCCACGAAGTTTTCAAGTGATTATACGTCTTGGATTATCCACGAAGTGTTCAAGTGATTAGACGTCTTGGATTATCCACGAAATGTGCAAGTGATTAGAACGTCTTTTATTATCCACGAAGTGTTCAAGTGATTAGAACGTCTTTTATTATCCACGAAGTGTTCAAGTGATTAGACGTCTTGGATTATCCACGAAGTGTTCAAGCGATTAGACGTCTTGGATTATCCACGAAGTGTTCAAGTGATTAGACGTCTTGGATTATCCACGAAGTGTTCAAGTGATTAGACGTTTTGGATAAGCCGGTACAATTCCAATTTTCGACTCCCGATCGATTAAAACAGCGTCTCGAATCTGAATTAAATGTCTTGGATTGTCATGTTGGTTTACTTTTTGATATAATTTATATCAGAAACTTATTATCTAGATTTCATTTTTTAAAAGTTAGCTTTTCTTTCTCAATTTTTTTGCTACACATAGAATGAGGTCACCTTTTAATAATCAATGTGGATGAAAGAGCCTGAAGGAAAAACAGTAGTACTAACAGTAAAATATATTATTTACGGCTCTTTAGTAATGTGGAGTGAAAAAAATGAAAGTCGTAAATTTACAACGCCTGTATGTGGAAACGTTGCCTATTAACAAAGCCTATTTATAATATGAAATCTCAGCGAAATAAATTAAATCTTTGGCTGCCCAAATAACTTTAAGGTACCCGACTAGGTTCGGAGAAAATTTTTTTAAAAACCATGCACAAACCAGCGGGAGTGGTCTCCCCTAAACTTTCTCGTATATTTTCCCAAAAAGGTGCTGTTTCCCTTCCCCCGCGTGGATAAAAAAATTCGAACCTATTGTAACACAGAATCCAATGACTATCAGAAGGTTTTTCATTGTAGATTAAAGTGATTCTAAAATATTTACGTTAAGAATCAAATTCAAAGAGATGCGTGCGATTAAATGCGAACCGATTTTCTACTCTTACCGTCTCAAGGACAAAGTGGCGTAATCCTAGCGCGTGCACAGGCATTGCTATCAGTACGCATGCGCATGGAGTTAGTTTCAAAAGGGAAAAAAGTATGCGAGTATACAGACCGAAAGACAGTCAGTCCGTTGACGGATTTGGCCTACATTCATGACGATAAAATTGTGTACCAAATTTTATCCATATAGCTATTCAAGTTTTTGAGTTATAGCGTTCGCATGACCGCGGACATACAGACAGGCAGACTTCCCGTTGACGGATTTTGTCCAAAATTTGATAGAAACCTATACATTATGTTTAAAGACCACATACCAAATTTCATCCCCGTAGCTCTAATAGTTTTCGAGTTATCGTGTTCACAGACAGACATAATTCCAAAATTGTGTTTTTCGGACTCGGGGAGGTCTAAAACGTGGAGATCCGTCAAAATCTCGAGTTCGAATTTTTTGACGATTGCAATACTTTCTCTTTGTATACTTCGTATACGAGAAAATAAAAAGGCTTACATAGCTAAATAACAAAAATAGGCTTAAATAGTCACAATTAGAAATAAAAATTCATATATCATGTAATAATTATTTTTTCTCGAGAATTGGAATGAAAATTTCAATGTTAATAAAAACAGCATATTTGAAAAAATTGGGACATATTTAATTTCGTATGCTTACTTCTCAAACTATCTAGAATGTAATATACCACAAGATAAAATTTATTTTGATAAATAAATATTTTAAGAACATTCAAATTGGTTTTATGGATTTTTCGCCAAAATTATCCCATATTTCGAACTGAAAGCGACTGTAAAACATGACTAAATAAAGCTATCATAAAATCTGCGGTCTATTACACCATCAAAGGGTTTTGACAGATGTGCACCAAATTCCAATGAATTTTAATGAATTGTTTTGGAGACATCACGTTTTTCGTGAACCCATTTTAGTGAAGTTTTCATTTCTCAGAAAAAAAAACATTTAAAAAATATAACACATTAGTTGAAATAAATATCCAAGAAGAAAATATTCAAGGAATAAGAATGGAAATAAAGTCTGTTTTAGAATTTTATAAGTTGTGGCTTTATTTTTAGATCATAAAAAAGTTTGTTGAATTTTTCTACGAAAATCGCCTTTTCAAGCTAGTCGGATACCTTAAAATTTAGCTATTTCGCCTAATTTGTCACAAAACTAACAAAAACGTATTTATCTATACATATAAAAGGCAATATTTGTGTGTGTGTGCGATGTCCAGACGAATCTATCCCACTTACAGCCATGAAATTTTGCACATAGGTAGACGTAATGGTGACTGAATGCACCTCGAAGCCGGAATTTTAAAATTTAATCTAGAAGTTTTTTTATTTAATGTTTTGTGTTGTTTTGGGTGATTTTTCGCGCTAATTTCTCAGTAGCATAGTTTCGGATAACTGTACGACAAAAATAGATACACCATCGGAAAGAGCACGCGATTTCTATTCTAATGAAGTTAGTTTTGAATTTCTAACGTAATTTACTGAATTTTCAGAAATTTTTAAGAAATAGTCAGTTTTGCCATCGGAATGTTATTTTTGTTTTTAAATTTGTTGCATCCGACTTTCTAATAACATTATTATATTCAATTCTTTTCAGCTTAAAACTAGAACGGTTCTGTCGGATTTAAAACAAGAACGGTTAAAATATCCTTTTCCCGTTTTTTTATAATTAATTTTTTCCTGGGCAGATGAAAGTTATTTTTCTCGGACTAATTTTCTCCCGCGACACTTTTCCGGAACGCAGCTGGCTATGTGTTTGGTTGAAGGGGAGGTGACGTCACAACCTTGAATTGGATGACTGATTATTATTTTCGGCACTATCTTGACGTATTTATTCATTTCGCATACTTTGCTTGCTGTATAATAATTTTCACGTTGCAATTTTTTAATATTGTTTATCACGAAAAAAATAAGCGCGAAATTCAATAATGTGTATCTTTTGATTTTGTTTTCAAAACTTTTCCATGTCATTGTGGGCGTTTTTTTTTTTTTTTTTTTGATTTTGTTGAAGTCCTGATTCCACGGGCAACGCCGTGCGCGTAATGCTAGTAAGGTGATAAAAAGGCTATATTTGAAAGTTTTTATTCAACAAGAAAGAATTCAAAGAAAATTTACGTTTGTTGGAGAAAGATAGCGACAATATTTGTAGAGGGAAAAAACTGGAGCCAAATACACCAAATTTTGAGTTATCGCATTCACATGTACACGAATGGACAGTCCGAGAGACTGTCAACCAATAGACGGATTGGGTTGATGCCAATCTCCAACAGTGATTTTGAAAAATACAAATGCTCATCTATACTTACAAAAGACAATGTTTGCGCGTGTGTCTGTGTGTGCGACTCATTTCTCAATAGCATGGCTTCGATTAATTGTACGAAAAATTCAGTTGCACCATCGGAAAGAACAAACGTTTCCCGTTCTAATGAAGTTTGTTTTGTACGTCTAGCGTAATTTACTGAATTTTGAGAAATTTTTGAAAAATAGTCACTTTTATGGTAATTTTTAATAAAGATTTCTTCAAATTATCGCATCTAACGTTCTAACATCTCTATAATTTTCATTTTTTTCAGCTTATAACTGGAACGTTTCTGTCGGATTTAAAACAAGAACGGTAAAAATATCTTTTTGTTTTTTTTTAAATTAATTTTTCTCTGATGAGTTCGAACAGCCTTTTTGCTAGCGAGATTTAACAGCGAGAGTTTCTCCGGACGAGGGACATTCCTCGCTGCAGGTGACATCATATGCTTTCATTCCCAGCATGCATTTCTACAATCAGATGTATATCTTTTGTTTTGATTTTGTTTTCAAAACTTTTTCGTGTTATTGTGGGCATTCTTTTTACTTTCTCGTATACGAAGTATACAAAGAGAAAGTATTGTAATCGTCAAAAAATTCGAACTCGAGATTTTGACGAATCTCCACGTTTTAGATCTCCCTGAGTCCGAAAAACACAATTTTGGAATTATGTCTGTCTGTGTGTCTGTATGTCTGTGTGTCTGTGAACACGATAACTCGAAAACTATTAGAGCTACGGGGATGAAATTTGGTATGTGGTCTTTAAACATAATGTGTAGGTTTCTGTCAAGTTTTGGACAAAATCCATCAAAGGGAAGTCTGTCTGTCTGTATGTCCGAAGACATGTGAACACTATAACTCAAAAACTTGAATAGCTAGATGGATAAAATTTGGTACACAGTTTTATTGTCATGAATGCAGGTCCGTATAAAATTTTTGGCCAAATCCGTCAACGGGCTGACTGTCTGTCTGTCTGTATAATCGCATACTTGTTCGACTCCATGCGCATGCGTAGTGGTAGAAATGCCTGTGCAAAGAAGGGACACTCCGAAAACTTGGCAGTTTGCCAAAAACCAATTCTGGCGGCGAGATTTTGTAAGGAAGCAAACTTTTAGGGCGTCTCGTTTTACTGGCATACTGGAAGCAATCTCTGCGCGTGCGCAAGCTATTCTCCTGTTTTCTTCTCCGCACGCGGAACTCGCATTGCTAGTTTGATAAAAAAAATAAATATTGCGAAGTTTTAATACATACGTATCTTTATGAATATGATTCTTCACCTCAATATTTTACTACCGCTATAATCTACAATGAAAAACCTTCTGATAGCCATTGCATTCTGGGTTACAGTTGGTTCGAACTTTTTATCAACGCAGGGGGAAGGGAAATGACAAATGTTTGAAAAGTATGCGAGAAAGTTTAGGGGAGGCCACTCCTGCTGGTTTCTCATTTTGTTGAAATCCTGATTCCACGGGCATCGCCGAGTGCTCACTTCTAGTAAATTATAAATCTGATCGGTTCTCTCCCGGTGGATTCATAATAATATTTCAAACCAAGAGTGGTTGAAATTAGACTGTCAATGAAATCAAAAGTTTTAAGGTTCAAAAGACAGTTCGACGAAAGGCAATTGGAAATATTTTCTATTATTACACTCGCACGAATTCTCACGATGTTTTCTGCTATTCTGAACGCCGGATATTATACAGTAGAACCCCGCTAATCCGATCTAATTGGGACCTGTTCGGATTACAAAAAATTCGGATTACCCGAAATTCCGATAAAAATAGAAAAGAAAAAGATGTGTGCTAAAAAAATGTAAGTTGTAAGTACTCAGTACTACTATCTCTTGAATTCTTTTATTCAAAAGCAATAGAAAGAGAATATGTCTCTCCTTTTCATTAGAAGAATGGATGTACTCCTGTATGAAGTGACCTTATCTTACGACGAACTCAAGAAGAGATAAGTCATTAAGTAAGTCATAAAAGATAAGAAAAGAATAATTTACCACGATAATCACTCGGAAACAGTTTTATTTTTCAACATAATCTCCATCAATGTTGATGCACTTATCCCATCTTTTTATCAGCGTCCCAATTCCAGCTGTAGAAAATTCTTTGGGTTGCTGTCTCATCCGCAGTAGGATTTCGTGTTGAACATCGTCATCAACTCATCGTCAACGGCGGCGTCAGATGAAAATTGCTTGGGGCTAAGTCTGGTTGCTGTAGCACTAACCAACCAGACTTAGCCCCAAGCGATTTTCATCTGTTTGGTCCACTAAAACAACATCTTGGAGGCAAACACTTTGCAGATGTTGATGACGTTCAACGCTAAGTTCTATTGTGGATGAGACAGCAACCCAAAGAATTTTAAAGTGGATGGTTGGGTATCGTCCGCATTATCCGTCATCTTAAGAGGGTAAGTCATTAAGTAAGTCCCAAAAGATAAGAAAATATAATTTACCATGATAATCACTTGGAAACAATTTTATTCTTCACCATAATCTCCACCAATGTTGATGCACTTATCCCATCGTTTTATTATCACCCCAATTCCAGCTGCATAAAATTCTTTGGGTTGCTGTCTCATCCGCAGTAGGACTTCGTGTTGAACGTCGTCATCGTCAGATGAAAATCGCTTGGGGATAAGTCTGGGCTGTAAGGTGGATGCTGTAGCACTGAACAACTAGACTTTTCCTCTGTTTGGTCCACTAAAACAACATCTTGGAGGCAAATACTTTGCAGATGATGACGATGTTCAACACGAAGTCCTACTGTGGATGAGACAGCAACCCAAAGAATTGTATGCAGCTGGAATTGGGGCGCTGATAAAACGATGGGATAAGTGAATCAACATTGGTGGAGATTATGTTGAAAAATAAAATTGTTTCCAAGTAATTATCATGGTAAATTATTCATTTCTTATCTTTTGTGACTTACATAATGACTTACCCGCGTACATGAAAATGATAAATATAGTAAAACGCAGGGCAGGGCCAGATTTCCCATAGGACCAACCTAGTCCATGGCCTAGGGCCACATCCATCAGGGGGCGCATATACAGAAGAAATATCAAACAAATATTTACAAATTTTTCAGTATTATTTTGTAAAGGCCGTATAAAATGATGTTTTTGAAATTTACATTTGTTACTTTAAATGCATTGATTGATAATTTTTTTTTTACTTTCTCCTATACGAAGTATACAAAGAGAAAGTACTGTAATCGTTAAAAAATTCGAACTCGAGATTTTGACGAATCTCCAGGTTTTAGACTTTCCTGAGTCCGAAAACCACAATTTTGGATTTATGTCTGTGTGTCTGTGAACACGATAACTCGAAAACTAATAGAGCTACAGGGATGAAATTTGGTATGTGGTCCTTTCACATAATTTGTAGATTTCTATAACTTTTTGGACAAAATCCGTCAACGGGAAATCTGTCTGTCTCTATGTCCGAAGTCATGTGAACACTATAACTCAAAAACTTGAATAGCTAGATGGATAAAATTTGGTACACAGTTTTATCGTCATGAATGTAGGTCCGTATGAAATTTTGGGCCAAATTCGTCAACGGGCTGACTGTCTGTCGGTCTGTATAATCGCATACTTGTTCGACTCCATGCGCATGCGTAGTGGTAGAAATGCCTGTGCAAAGAAGGGACACTCCGAAAACTTGGCAGTCTGCCAAAAACCAATTCTGGCGGCGAGATTTTGTAAGGAAGCAAACTTTTAGGGCGTCTCGTTTTACTGGCGTACTGGAAACAATGTCTGCGCATGCGCAAGCTATTCAGCTAGCAAGGTATTCTCCTGTTTTCTTCTCCGCACGCGGAACTCGCATTGCTAGAGTTTGATAAAAAAAAATAAATATTGCGAAGTTTTAATACATACGCATCTTTTTGAATATGATTGTTCACCTCAATATTTTATTATCACTATAATCAACAATGAAAAACCTTCTGATAGTCATTGCATTATGGGTTACAGTTGGTTCGAACTTTTTATCAACGCAGGGGGAAGGGAAATGACAAATGTTCGAAAAATATACGAGAAGTTTAGGGGAAGCCACTCCCGCTGGTTTTTCTCTACTGCTTTAAGGGTTCTTGTTCGTTTTACTGCCTTTTAGGTTATTTTTTTCTCTACATGTGTTAGGAGTATACGAGAAAGTTTAGGGGAGACCACTCCAGCTGGTTGTCTTCTGTGGACTTTACCGTCTCTTGCCCTTGCGCTTCTTTGCGTTGAAATCGATTTAATAAGATCTATTTACTTGAATGACCCTTTAACCCTCTGAAGACAATTGGAATAGAGGGACCTCAAAATATAAGATCGCCCGAGCTCCTCTATCAAAGATAAGGGGAATTCACTTCGCTCCCTCAAAAACCACAATGACAGCTGACACTGTCGAAATTCTAAGAAAAGACCCCTTTTCCCCAAACACATCAGGGCAAGCCACTCTAACGAAGAAATTTCAGTTTTATTCGGACGCCCTCCGTCTTTTCCTTGAAGGGACGTTTTAGTCATTCCCGTATTGATAGAGGTATTTCAGATGATTTCAAGAAACTCGATGAAGTTTTGTTGGAAAGATGTAATGTCGCTTTCCTGTCCCGCTAGTCTTATAGTTGGGGAGGGAGTTTTACAGGGGTAAGTATGGAGTGACGGGCATCGGCCTTTCCGGGACCCCGACCTTGGCGACAAATAGATGATTCCAGAAAATGCAACCCTTTTCTCGATATCTCTATTAGGAAAGGGAATACGCTGGAATATACGAGAAAACTCCATGTGACGTCACGGCCTGTCGGAGAGAGTATATAAGGACCGGGTTTGGATCAGAGACAGGAGTGTTGATCCACTGGAACGACTTTAGAGTTTCGTCTGCAGTGCGATCTAGAAGCTGGTGAGCTGAGCGCTATTGAAAGTGCTGTCATTGTCGTTATTAGTGGTTTGGGGCTGTTCAAATATTACTTAAGCATGTTTTTGGTATTTTTTGACCCCCTCCCCCCTTGTCAGCAAAAATAAGCAAATCGCAATCCCCCTCTTATAATTACGTAAGCAAACTCCAACCCTCCCTCCCGTTCTTTTTTTTTTACAAAACGTATAACAGTAATAATCTAATTTAAAAAATTTTAGGACTTAATTCAAATAAAAAACACTTACTCGGCTTAAAATGAAAAAAAAATGTAAGTTTAATTTCCTTAAAATTTCAAGTTTAAGCTTACAAAAATCAAGTTTAATTTTATTTTGCCAAATTTAACTTTTTTTTTCAAATTTAATTTTTTAAATTAAATTATTTCTGCAAGTTACAAGAGAGTTTCGGAAATAAAGTGATTTTAATGTCTTACGTAAGCATCACTCATACTCCCCCTCCCCCCTTGTCAGCAAAAATAAGCAAATCGCAAACCCCCTCCCCTTGGGTGCTTACGTAATATTTGAACGGCCCCTTTGCTGTCTGTTTGAGTTGCTAAATATGAAAGTGCTGAACTGTTATTACCTGTGAATTGTTGTCTGTTTATGTTGCTAGTCTGTGCAATATCTATTGTTTCCTGTTACCTGTGCTACGTGTTTTCCTGCACATTTGTGAATAAACCTTCATTCTCCATCATCCTGCGTGTTGGACTGTTTAGACCATACACCCACCGAAAGACTTTTGTAACAGTATTTTTGCGGGTGTTAATGTTGAGTTATTTCATAAGTAGTGTATTTTTGAATTAAAAATTTTATGTGGTTCAAAGATTATAAAGATTGTATTAAATTATTATATGTTTCAAAGATAAACTGTTGTATATTAAATTGAAAATTATATATTAAATTTTTTGAGAGAGGGGCGTAGAATATGCTTTGGCATAGGGCGTAGAAATGTGCAAATCCGGCCCTGTCTCTATCCCAAAATTTATTTACATGTTTCTTCCCACTCTTATCATTTTTTATGATCCTGGGAAAAATAATGTTTTTTTTTCTTCTTCTTTTTACTTTCTCGTATACGAAATATACGAAGAGAAAGTATTGTAATCGTCAAAAAATTCGAACTCGAGATTTTGACGAATCTCCACGTTTTAGACCTCCCTGAGTTCGAAAAACACAATTTTGGAATTATGTCTGTCTGTCTGTGAACACGATAACTCCAAAACTACTAGAGTTACGGGGATGAAATTTGGTATGTAATCTATCAAATGTTGGACAAAATCCGTCTACGGGAAGTCTGTGTATCCGCTTTCCTGTAAACTCTATACCTCAGAAACTTAAATAGCTAGATGGATAAAATTTGGTCACAGTTTTTCATCAGAAATGTAGGTCCGCATAAAATTTTGTATAATCGCATACTTTTGAACGCCATAACTTATTAACAAATTACTTAGATAAATGAAATTTTGTATGTAGTCTTTCAACCCTAATTGTAGCTTTGTGTCGAAATTTCGTTTAAATCGGTTAAAAAAAGTCGTTGAAATTACCAATTCGGTTTTTTCTCCTTTCTAAGAAAAAATAAGCGGGAGTGGTCTCCCCTAAACTTTCTCGTATACTTCCCCGAAAAGGTGCTGTTTCCCCTCACCCCTGCGTGGATAAAAAAATTCGAACCTACTGTGACCCAGAATCCAATGACTGTCAGAAGGTTTTTCATTGTAGATTATAGTGATTGGAAAATATTTAGGTAAAGAATCAAATTCAAAGAGATGCGTACCAATTAAGACGCCACTCTTGTCGGCTCAAGGACAAAGTGACGTAATTCGCTCCATAGCTTCCGCGTGCACACAGATTACTTCCAGTACGCATGCGCGTGGAAATATGGATTCCTTTCAAAAGCAAAAAAAATGAATATCCAATTTGAACACCTTTTTTTTAACCGATTCAGATGAAAATTGGGCACAGATCTATAATTAATGTTAGCATCCGTGATACCAAGTTTTGTTTATTTAAACCAAAGCGCTGATGAGATATAATTTTTACAAGTATGCGATTATACAGACCGACAGACAGTCAACCCTTTGACGGATTTCTCACAAAATTTTATACGAACCTACATTCATGACGATAAAACTGTGTACCAAATTTTATCCATGGGTCCGTTCAAATATTACGTCAGCCCCTCAGGGGGGGGGGGGGGGGTATGAATGATGCTTACGTAAGACATTAAAACCACTTTATGTCCGAAAATCTCTTGTAACTTGCAAAAATAATTTAATCCAAAAAATAAATTTGAAAAAAATAATTAAATTTGACAAAAGAAAATTAAACTTGAATTTTTAAAATTGTGATAAACTAAGAAATTTTCTTGCTTACAAAATTGTAAGGAAATTAAATATGTATATTTTTCATTTTAAGCCGAGTCAGAGTTTTTTATTTGAATTAAGTCCTAAAATTTTTTAAATTAGATTTTTACTGTTATACGTTTTGTAAAAAAAAAAAAAAA
>BGPR01021389.1:0-26557 GCA_013235015.1 Araneus ventricosus
CCGAGAAAATGGTGGGTGATGGGGCAAAATGGGGGTCATATTTGGATTTAGGAGGTCATTTTATATAAGAATCAGAAGGAATGGTATCAGGGCTCGAAAAAAAGTTTTTTTTTGAGAGCAGTGTTTTCTTATAAAATTAATTTTGCATATTTTTTTGCCATGTGGCGTATTTCATCAAGATTGGGCGAAAACTGTAGATTTCTTTAAGGAACACACACACACTGCTTTATGCTTATATGTCACCGTTAAAGTGTATAATTCAGTTATTCTATAGATTAACTGATCATGTCAGTTAAAGTGTAAAATAAATTATTTATTTCATACTTTACCTAGTTATTCTATGAAATAACTAGGTATTCTATAGAATAACTAATGATAGACCGTTAAAGTGTAAAATAAACATTATGACATTAAAACAAGTCCGCTTTTTTCTAAATTTCGCACTGATTGCTTATCAGCCATAACCGATAGAAAATTAAAACCACTATAATAGTGTCATAAAACTGTTCCACTATAAACACAGATTCCTTACATTCAATGAGCTAGCGAAGCTACTAGGATCCGTCTCCCGCTGCTAGCGAAGCCGTAGGATGTTTTTAAAGTTAAAAAAATTTGCCCGGCGCCCACTTCAGATGCCGCAGGCATCGCGAGCACAATTTTTCCTACTTCATGTCAGTATTTAAAAAACGCAGATTCCTTACATTTTCCGGCTCCCGCTACTAGCGAAGACGTAGGATGTTTCTTAAAAATCAAAAAAAATTCCGGTGCCCACTTCAGATGCTGAAAATACAAATAACCAATCTGACTAACAAACAGGCTGCATCATGTCGGCTATTTTACACTTTAACGATGCGTGGACCGTTATTCTATAGAATAACTAGTTAAAGTGTAAAATAAAAGTTTATTTAACACTTTAACTGACTTGATCAATTATTCTATAGAATAACTAGGTATTCTGTAGAATAACGGATTTCATACTTTAACGCTAACATATAGATGGAATAGTAAAATCTTGTAGACGAGCACTCATGGTTTTATTCGACAAATGGCACCGAGGAGCAGAGGTGTAGTCGAGCCCGAACGCCGTTCCGGCACTGTTTATTACTTCCTCGTCTACGAAGTATACAAAGAGAAATCGTCAAAAAATTCGAACTAGAGATTTTGACGAATCTCCGCGTTTTAGACCTCCCTGAGTCCGAAAAACACAATTTTGGAATCATGTCTGTCTGTGAACACGATAACTCGAAAACTATTAGAGCTACGGGGATGAAATTTGGTATGTGGTCTTTACACATGATTTGTAGGTTTCTATCAAATTTTGGACACAATCCGTCAAAGGGAACTCTGTCTGCCTGTATGTCCCAAGTCATGCGAACACTATAACTCAAAAACTTGAATAGCTAGATGGATAAAATTTGGTACACAGTTTTATCGTCGTGAATGTAGGTCCGTATAAAATTTTGGGCCAAATCCGTCAAAGGGTTGACTGTCTGTCGGTCTGTATAATCGCATACTTGTTAAGCATTCGTTTCAGAACCGATCTCCACGCGCATGCGTACTGGTAGCAATCTCTGGTACCAAGCGGGAGGATTAAGCACTTTGTCCTTGAGACGGAGTTTGTGATAGATATGTTTTATCTCCCGTTTTGTTTTCGCTCGCTCGTATTAGCGGAGCTTGCTGGAGTGTGATGGAAAATAAATATTGCTAAGTTTAATACATAGGAATCTCTTTTAATATGATTCTTCACCTAAATATTTTACAATCACTGTAATCTGCAATGAAATACCTTCGGATATTCGTTTCATTCTGGATTACAGTAGGTTCGATTTTTTTTTTATCCACGCAAGGGGAGGGGAAATGACAAATTTTTCAGCAGTATACGAGAAAGTTTAGGGGAGGCCACTCCCACTGGTTTTTCAAAAGAAATAAATTAGAAAAAACTGTGGAAACGTCCCAAAAACAGCGCGATTTTTGTCATGCAGGTTAGAGCTTTCCGGCACTGCTTATTTAGCTATTACATCACTTTATTAGCGAGGCAAAAACATAATGTTCAGCAAAAGCTGAACATTATGCTCCGGATTATACGCCGGTGGTACTAAATAACCATACAGTACGTAACCCCGGTCCTCCCCTTAACAGCCGGAGTGAACTGAATGACCCGGATGCCGCGAATAGCAAATTAGGGCATTGTAGTCGTCATAACCTCATTACGAGCGACTATCCCTCAGACAGAGGTACCACCCGTCAGCGGTGTAAAGAATAAAATGCCATAATCAATAATAGTCAGCAAGAAAGAGAGAACCTGCTTACTTATGCGACAACTTCTCATCTCCATATCTGAGGTGGCCCCTAGCGGGAGTGGTGATACAAAGTAAAGACGATTGGAGATTTTTTTAACTTCTTTATTTATTTACTAGCCGCCTTCGTTGACCAGCTTGATCGCCCGAAATAAAATTCCAACTGAATCTCTTATGCATAATTTTATATTCATGGTTTCTTTAACAAAGTAGTTTTAAAATTCAAATTGCTATAGATATTTAACCTGTCATCTTTTCGAAGCCTTGCACTTGTTCTGTTCCTTGTCTAGATTTACGTAAACTACGCATTTGATTTCAACATTAAATTGTCGCGGCACATTTTACATCCAGAAGCATGCTAATTGACTTAAAGCACACTGATAAAGAGAATTAAAACATAGCAAAGATAATCTTTCAGTTTAATGGATTATTTCATTATATATTTACCATCTTGAGGACTTTATTTACAGATTTCACCGAAAAGATTAAATAAAAGAAGAAAGTAAAATCCAAATGATACTTTTTAAGCTTTCAACAATGGAAGAAAAACACACAATTAAGTATTTGTTTAAACAATGAAAACGGTTTGAAATTCGTTGCAATTGTAATGTTGTAAATTATGCTAAAATATTTCTTTAAAGGTTATTAAAATTAGAGAAAAAATCGTGCGACAACTTTATAGATATCATTGAAAAGATAATTTTTTTGCGCTTTGAGATGTTGTAAACATGATTTTTGTGCTGTAATATTTTCGGAAGTTATTAAGGAAAAACGCCAAAATTTCGCTTATTTTTTAATTAATTAATATTCTGATTAAAATTTCAAAGAAACGGCTCCGAGGTGCACGTTCCCACCCTCCAAAGAATGTTCGTGTCAAATTTCGTAGCTCTAAGTCCAGTGGTCTGTCCTGTAGGGCACCAACACACTTACACACTTTCACCTCTATCATTAGTAGAGATTTACAGAAGAAAATGCACACCACAGAAAAGATTCCACTTACAGTGTTGCATGATAATAACAGCACATTAAAGGAGAAAAACTGATACCGTAGGAAACAAAGATGATACGAAAAATAAGTGACGTCATCATCAATTTTGATGATGACGTACACTGTGACATCAAATTAATAACACCTAAAATGTGCGCAGTTGAAGGGTGTTTTGCCTGAAGAAAAAGAAGCCACTAGGAATAGTGAAGAAATTGTTTCACCACCTTCTCAATATGCATTATAAAGCATCGGACATTAAAGGATTTCTTTGCATTTCGTCATGACATCGGAGAAAAAAGTTTTGTGAATAAAAATTCATCCTCTCTGATTTCATTAGAATTCAATATAAAATTGCGCGACCTTCAAAATTGACAGAATTTTTCGAAGTAAAATTAAGATTTTAGCATTTCTTTGCAAACTTCCTGAAAGAGAAAGAAACACTCAGGCGGACTTTTGCAATGGAGGATGATCGTCTTAATTTCTGTGTACTATAAAATACTTCAATATTTCCAACAACCAACATTTCGTTGTTGTATGGTGTGTGATAATATATACATATATAGTTATATATTTTTTTAAACCAGTAAAACTCAAATAACATTTTCATCATATACACCTATTAATTCGTGTTTTAAAATTAAATATAATAAACAATATAACTAAATATTATTCACACAATGAAATACAGACAAAAGATTAAAAACTATTACTATGAAAAAGCCAATCCAGATATGGAATTCCAACAATCAAATGCCAATCGACCTGAGGAATCGATTATGTCACATTATTTCGAAATTTATAGACGCCGACCTTCTGTGAGGGCCAATTGTTGGAAAAAGACAACGAATATAGGAGTAAATCACCAAAATATTTTAAGAAAAGAGCGAGAAAATTAACTAAATGCTTACTGCTTCAAAGTCATAGCAAAAATTGCCAAAAGCTAAATACGAATTACAGTTCCGCATTTATTGTGAAAATATTATAACTAAAATAAGTTGTATATATATATATTTAGTTACACAAAAAAGATTATTGCAATAAAAGAAGAATTAAAATTATATTTTGTAATTCTCACTTGATTTAATTGCAGAGTAATCCTTATTTTCTTACGTAATTAATCAAATAATATTAGTTTAATTTAATTTAAAGTTTTAAAATTTATCAATATAGGTATAAATCCTCAGTAAACGTATAATTAGCTGGAATAAATATATTTTTTATAACTGCAATGATTTTTAACCCTCTGTAAGGCCGTGTGAACACACTTCCCATCAAATGCACCCATTTTTAAATGCAATTTTTAAGGTTGGCGCAAATTCTCGCCCAAATTTTTCGACGAAAAAAAACCCGGACGTTCCAGTTTCTTATCTCAAATCATAACGAAGTGTCTCGACTTGGTAATTAATTTTTAATTAATAAAATTAATTTACAAAAAATAAGGTCATCCAATAGGCTAAATGAATTTATTTTCTTAAATTAATCTCAATATCAAAGTTATCTTATTATACCGCTACTAGAAAAACATGGCCTTATGAAGGGTTACGTAAGGACAGTTTAAAATCCAACGGACATTGGAGAACTGACGTCTCAAAACAAATAAACCTCCACAACAGCCACAACACGCCACTATGACTGTTCCTTTTTCTTGAGTCGTAGAGTGCAATTCAGTATCTGTCTGCTAGAAAGAAGAACGAATATTGCCAGAATCAAGTCTACCCGGTTTTACCCCACTCTCCCCTAAGTATCCTTCGATGCATGCAAATATTTTATTTTAACCGAAGGCAATTTTCTAATACCTTCGGCAGCGCTGCTGTTTTTTATTTCGCGAGCATCCACTGGCATTCATTTCAGTGTTTCCTTTTGAAATGACAGTGTTTATGAGCTGGGGTTTACCTGCGAATTGCGACGCGCGACATGCAGAAACCGTTCATCGCGCTTTACAGGACAGACCGTTGGACATAGAGCCACCGCATCTGGCACGTTTGGTATGTTTTTGCCCATTCCTCAACGACTGCCGAAGAATCTGCTAGTTTATTTACATTCCAATTCAAAAAACAAAAGTGAAAAAAGCCCCACCCCCTCGGAAAAGCTGAAAGTTCCAAACAAACACAAACTGTATCTCTTTTACAAAAAAAAATTAATTAATTAATAAATAAATTTCGAATAAAAAACTTTCTTCTTCAGATGTCGCCAAAAACTAACTTTGTCGAGAACAACGAATTAAGGCTCAGACGCGTATTTAGTATTTTCAATCACGAAACCCTTTTAGAACGACCACCCCTCTGAACGACCAATTTTCCGAGGAACGGAGGGTAGTTGCTGTAGAGAGGTCACAGGCAGTGGAGAGTCTACCTTACCACCATTCTCAAAATTTCATTTCAGGGCATCTGATGGTGGTTACTTTCGGTATTCTAATCTAGGGTGTCTCCAGCCACATATGAGTGGCTCCGCACGATAAACTGTGTGCCGGGCGAGAGTATTCAACTTCATCTACAAAGGTTGGGTCACGGTAGCAGTCATTTGTTTCATAGTCGTCTATAAATGCTCCAGGATCAGTTTAGAAAGTTTTATCAAAATGTTTCAATAAGTGTGCAACAGCTTGCACTTTTATTGACAAATAATCAACAATGCTTCTTTTGCTAAAAATGTTTTAATATTCGCAAATGTGAAATTAAAAATAATTTTTTCTTTCCATGGCAGTAAATTTCGGGATCCCAGCGAAGATGACGAACAAGTAAGTTTCAATTCATTTTTATTTCTACCCGCACGAAGGTGTGTGTGTTTCTTGCAAAGACTGATTTTAATAATAATTTATTTATTTAACTCTGTCATTCCACATAAAATGGAAAGAATCTTACAAGCAGACGATATATTTAGAATTCATTAATGAAAACGAAAATATCTCATATACTGCAGTATTATATGTCTTATCATAGAGCTGAATTTTATAACCTTTTTTCTTTGGAAACTGGCTTCCGTCACAAATAGCGATAAATGGAAAAGTTATTTAGTGATTTAAACTAGTAGTTCTGTGAACAGTAAACCTCGCTCCCACCCCAAAAAAAGTAAGATCTGCTCTTCATTGCAGGCTTAAAGGTTTAGTCCTTTTTTTGGAATGTGAATTATTCATACAAGCCCCTGCTTTTATCAATATTAATAAATCTATAATTAATTGACTCACTCGCCGTTACTAAAATGGCTCGAACGTTTTAATCGTGCCGAACTCCCCAACACATTGGAATTATTAAAATAACCACCATCTTAAAATGAATGCAAAAAATAAAAATTCTTACATAACCTCTTTTTATGGCCCAAAGGAACATTCCTGCCAAATTCGAAGAAAATCGAACAGCGCGGTTGGTCGCGATTGCGTCACAAACAAATCTGCACACAGACGAAACGCTTCAATATTGCTGAGATCGAGTTAAAACGGAGACCTCGCTTCAATAATGCTGAGATCGAGTGTACTGCGCATAATAATGTGAAAAGTAATTCGAAGGGAGACAATTATTTTGTTTTATAAATAAGAACGTGTGCGAAATTGAATGTGTCAATATTCTATAAGTAGCGGTGCACTCACACAGCGTATTTGCCATGGCCGTCACCATTCGAGCATCATTTGTTTTGATTTTTACGAGATGACTTGAACCTTCGCTAAAGATCAGGATAGCAATATTCCTTACTTAGTTTTCTTTTCTTTAAGAACTTTTATGGGTATGGCATTATGAAACTGCCTGAAAACTGTCTAAACGGTTCAGGAACAAACCGGGCATGATTGGTTACAGTCTTCTTTACGGTGTAACGTATTTGACAGCCAAAGACTCTGGGGAGGAAGGTCCAGAGCCAAGAAATACTCTTTATTTTATAGCACGTGCGTGCAAGAGTTTTATTGAATAGTGATCTTGATTAAATAAGAGAAAATTATGAAAAACTAATGAAATAATTGTTACAGTTCTATACAGTGCTCTGTCACATAACCAAAAGAGGCCCACTTCTACGAGTGGCCTAAAAGAAGGAAGTCGGTCTTCCGTCAACCGGACTTGAGATCTCAGCGACCCAAGTCTATCTTTTCACCACCAAGAAAATTGAGTCCTTGCTCGTCTCTGTCCTCTTCCGAAAATCTCTCCATCCTCGCTCTTCTCTTTTTAATCCTCATCTTCTCCTCACTGGGGGTGCAGTCAAAAAAGCCTCTCCACGAATCCCCGTCAATTCTGTTGGTGAAGTGCACCTCAGCGAGTCATTATTGGCTCCTTACCTTTTTGTGCCTTTCCTTTTGTCGCCAGCGGTTTCTCAGGCTGGAGATAAATTATCCTTTCAATCACTTCCACTAAAGAGTAGTCCGCTTTCGCCAGACTGGATTCCCGGCTCTCTTTGTCGGCGTTTTAATGAGGACTTCCCGCTGAGGCACCTGCTCTGTCCAGTGACCCATGGCGTGGGAAAAAAGTTACTGCTCGCTAATGATCTTGGGGGATCTTACAACGGGCATAAAGAAGAAACTTTGAATATCTTACGACGTGAAGCCATCATCCCAAGTGCCAAATGCTCAGAGCACACAAGACAAAATGAATGACTGGCTTCTTTAAAATGGCAAAGTTGCACTCCTAGCAGAGGTCCGGGCCCCTAGGGACAAAGTTCTTCATAAGGGGAGAAACAAAGATCTCATCAAGAATCGTCGTGTAGTGGTTATGTTTTCTAGAATATATTGTTGCAAAAATTGTCCGTTGGGTGTACCTGAATGCAGCCCAACAAGCAGGATAAAAAAATAAAGCTATTTACAGTAGAGTCTCCCTACAACGAAGTCTCCCTACAGCGAATTTCTCCCTGTAACGAAATTTTTAATCGGGATGTTAAATAACATTCAAAATATTCTCCATATAACGAAGTGGTTGTCTCTCTATAACGAATTTTTTCAGACCTTTATTTTTTCGATTTTTGTCATTTTTGGAGAAAGTTGCTAATTTCTGCTCAAACAAATCTCTCACACGTGCGTGTTTCTGGAACCACTCGCATTGTTCATTCCAGCGATAACACATAACAATAGAATGCTATGTGAAGGGTAATGCGGGGATCTGGGTTTCTACAGAGGGAGCAACATTTCTACGGGCCAAGATTCCAAGAATCGGGGTAGAGTGGGGGTGGAAACAGCAAATGGATGTGACAATACTCATTTTATGTTTATCCATACTAGTACATATTATTCTCTAAATTGGTGAATTGTCTTCACTTTTGAGCATTTTATTTATACAATAAATATTAGCATAATTTTAACAAATTTATAATAAATATTACTTCATTTTTAATTGAAAGTCATAATTAAATTTTTTGAACTTATCGCACATACTAAAAGTTTTGTAACATTTACTCAAATAACTGCAAAAATCTCTAATCTCCGTATAACGAAATTTTCTCTATAGCGAATTTTTCAACTGGAACCAAGCGATTTCGTTATAGGGAGATTCCATTGTACTTCACTAATATTCTAGGGAAAACAAACGTAGCACAGGTAAGAAAACAGCAATTGTCTAAACTTACAACGCAGGCAGATCACCAATAAATCCAAGAAAAGGCACTTTCGGTTGCGCTCAATATCTGTCAGTTCACCAGCTTCACTGCTGACCAAAGTCCAACTGACTGACTCTTGGTTTGAGAGCTTGCTTTTATACTTTTTCAACAGGAAGTGAAGCCATATAGTAATGTTTAGATATTTCATCCCGTTTCGTGCCGTTCTTGATATTTCAGACTCCTGGTAGAGATAGGACTACAATTCATGATCTTTCTAGAAGATTCCTTTTGCCGCCAAGTCGTCAAAATGAGCGCCAAGATTAGCATGCCAGGAAAACAACTTTACAACTTCGTAACAATACAGTTCTAAACAATGAACTGCGACAATACTGGCCTCATGCTCACGCCTTCGCAGAGGATTTCGTGATCCTCCATAAAAGTCAAAATCACGTTTTCTTTTCTTTTTTTAACGTAGGACTGCGTTCCTCCCATTGGGGTCTCAAGAAGGAATTTGATTCACACGCCAAATCGCCACGAAAAACGTTGTATGGGAGATCCTCTATATCTCGGTAGCTACACATGTTAAAAACATAACTAATGTCTTATTTTAGAGATAAAGGGTAACAACAGAAGTTACAGAAACATTTGAAAATCGGAATTGTAGTTCAGCGACTACTGAGTCGCAAAGTTGGGCAAAAATATGCATGGATTGCTGACGCGATCCTCTATATCCCTGTAATTACATATGTTAAAAATATAATTAATGTCTTATTTTAGATATAAATGGTAACCCAAGTAGCACATAATATTGTCTAATATCATAAAATTCGCAAAAGTAATATTGTACAATATTTTTCCCAATATTGAAACAGTGTAAAACGTAAGACTTTTTCAATACTGTACAATGCTTTTTTCATAATATTGGATAATCTATATATATAAAACGCTAAGCCGGAAAATGACATGGTAGAAAAAGGGGGTTAATTTATCTTTTGTCGATGGCAACGTCTGTTACCAAACAAAACCGGAAGCCTCCGCCATGTTAGGCATTAAGAATAGCTTGTTACTATATTCGTTGTGGTGTAAAATAACCTTTTCTCGCAAAAAGATGAGTTTAAGACGTAGAGTTCACAATATTTCTTGCAATATAATGAAACTTTGGACGAAATGATCCAAAAGAGATCAGTTAGAAATGAAAGAGATGGCTTAGAAGAGCCAGAGAACGTCCAGGTCAAAGTCAACATAGTTTAAGTCAGCGACTAGGGTTTATCTAAATAAAAGTTTGAATTAAAAACTTGCAAATAAATTTTATCAAACCTTCCCCTCAATCTAAAATTCAGTAATTTTTAAAATTCTGTTCAACATTTTAGTATTTAATTTAGAATTCATTATTATAAATATAAATTTGTTAACAATTTCTTCTTAAATTCACAAGCAGATGGCGCCACTGGTTAACAGAATGGTTTTATCCGTACTACTGTACCTGCAATTAACGTTTCATCTGCCCGTGCTGTACCTGCAAATAACGTTCTATTCTATTCACAGTGCCTACAAATAACGTTTTATTCGAACGCATCGTACCTGCAAATAAGGTAGTCTAAGGTTCAGGACCCAAAAATTTTATTCCTTCTTGATTGAGGTAAAAGCATTAAAAGGAAATCAGCTTAAGATTTTTATTTGTTAATAATATTGTCTTTTTTATGTTCATAGTGCTAAAATGTCACACCAAAATCTCTTTATTAATAATATAAAATATAATTTTTTAAAATTAATTTTTAGAATAATTATATTTGTTTTAATTTTGCAACTCTTATGTATTTGTTTATTTATGCACTTTAATAATTTTTTTTTGAAAGCTTTATTTGAAGAAAAATATCTTTTTTTTGAGGTTAAAAAATTTTATTCTGTGCTGATTTAAGTTAAAGCATCATATATATATATATATATATATATATTAAAATAATTGTGCTAGGACATGCAGTGTCTTCGCTGTAGTGAGCGAAGCGAGCAGGGTTTGCGTAGCAAACCTGGGAGGATTGCAACGCAATCGTCCTGGAGGTTGGTGAGCTTTAGCGAGCAGGGGGCAGAGTCCCCTAGTGCCATATAATATTGTGTAATATTATACCATATTAGATAACTATAAAATCACCTGGCAGTCGTCCGAAGCTTTACGTCACATAAACGAGGTTCTTTATCATTACAATGAATAAGAATGAATCGGGACTCTGATGGAACGACATATAAATGTAAACAACATATAAACAAGAAACGTATAAACAGTGCTTTATTGTATATGTCTGCTGCGTTAATACACTGTTTGTATGACTTTTACACATTAAAGCAATGCAATTACTTAATCTTGAAAAATATAGTTCAGAAAGGAGCAAATGTAAGATAAAAAATAATCACAATAATATTTTTAATTTTAATATTTGAATCTAGCCTTTTCAGATATTAAAATTAAATTAATATTGTAATTATTTTGTACTTTTTGACTACCATACATTTACATACAAAATACAGTTAATTTTACGATATTATATTTTTATTGGAAAAAACATTCACGGCAATGTTATTAAGTTGATATAGCATCTTTAATTTTCCTATATAAAATAATATTGTGAAAACTATTTTAATGCAAATCAGTGTACAATAAACATGCATAATTCTCATCAATCATTACAAATCTCCTTTATTAGTGTAATTGTCTACGAATTAAAGTTAAAAAAAATTCTTTTTAATAGAGCTTTCGTGACAATAGAGCATTGGATTACTTACTATCGAATTTTCTACGTAACTCTGGATTGCAACTGTCTGCAGAGATCAAAATAAAGCACGCCCCCGGGTGGGCTCGAACCACCAACCTTTCGGTTAACAGCCGAACGCGCTAGCCGATTGCGCCACGGAGGCTTCGAAGGGACCTTGTTGCCAACTGTGATTTGCAAAGTGAATTCAAACTAATTAAAATCAAAAATATTTACTTACGTATCATAACATTTGCGGGTCTATTCTAGTACCCCCGGTTGGGTTGGGAGACGTGATTTTTTTCGCACGTTAACAACGGGAAAAATGACGTCTCCCAATCCAACCGGGGGTACCAGAATAGACCCCATGAAGTGGAGCATAGTAAAATTGTTAATCTTGATTAATTCTAAAGAGTAGCCGAGGAGTTGTTTGGTAGGTAAACTCCGTTATTTAGAATTTTAGTGTTTTCAAATAAAAAATTCAAAAATTTGTAACCTAAATTATTATTGATTCCAAAAATTATTTTTCCATTGAACACAAGTGGGAAAAAATTGAAATAGATAAACCTTTGTAAATTATGATAAACAATGAAATTCCAACTTAATGTTTACTGCAGCACATTTTCTAAAAGCATTTTTAATTCTACAGCTAATCGCTACTATATACAGTACTTTATAGCAAATATTATATTTGTTTCGAACAAAAAATTAAATTTCAAACAGATAGAAGCAACTTAAATGTAATTTTCCTGAAACATTTAAAACTTGTTTCTTTAAGAAAAAGTAGTTTTTTATATCATAAGTACACGGAGAAAATATTCTAATGCGAGTTGTTATCGTGTCCTCGGTAGTATAGTGGTCAGTATCCCCGCCTGTCACGCGGGAGACCGGGGTTCGATTCCCCGCCGGGGAGGATTCTTTATTTTCCTTCTCTTCAGAAACACCCTGCTCGTTATACACTTTTATTTGACTTGACTTGTTTCATATGTGTAAAGATGGAATTCTGTTACGGATTTTTTCATTCACTTCCTCATATGTAAAGTTCTGAAAGTTTGTACAGTTGCGAGTTCTTCATAACAATATATGTTTTTAATATTTTCAAAACTTAATTGTGAGTTAAAATCGATTAATTTGAAAGGAATACTGAATCGATACCTATGGTTATACCTGTTAGTAAATTCGAGGAAAGATTTAATCCAGAATTCTATAATACAGTGGAATCTCCTTATAACGAAATCGCTTCGTTCCGTTTAAAAAATTCGCTATAGAGAAAATTTCGTAATACGAAGATTAGAGATTTTTGCAGTTATTTAAGTAAATGTTATAAACCTTTTAGTATGTGCGGTAGGTTCAAAAATATTTAATTATGACATTCAATTAAAAATGAAGTAATATTTATTATAAATTTATTAAAATTATACTAATTTTTATTGTATAAATAAAATGCTCAAAAGTAAAGACAATTCACCAATTTACAGAATAATATGTACTAGTACGGATAAACATAAAATGCGTATTGTCACATCCATTTGCTGTTTCCATCCCCACTCCACCCCGATTCTTGGAATCTTAACCCGTAGAAGTGTTGCTCCCTCTGTAGAAACCCAGGTCCCCACAACTGCATTACCCTTCACATAGCGTTCTATTGTTTTGTGTTATCGCTGGAATGAACAATGCGAGTGGTTCCAGAAACAGGCACGTGTAAGCGATTTAATTTGTTTGCCCAGAAATTAGCAACTTTCTCCAAAAATGACAAAAATCTAAAAGATAAAGGTCTGAAAAAATTCGTTATAGAGAGACAACCACTTCGTTATATGGAGAATATTTTGAATGTTATTTAGCATTCCAATTAAAAATTTCGTTATAGGAAGAAATTCGCTGTAGGGAGACTTCGTTGTAGGGAGACTCTACTGTATTTCCATTAACGAATTCTGAATTTAAGACTAAAAAGTGGAAAATAACATTATGAAAAGTTATAAAAACGCGCTTTTACTAGCTTACTGAAAAAAGCTGTTTTTTTTAATATTTATTTTCTCTGGAGGTGAAAACAAAAGCGGAAAAGCCTGAGGCGCTGCATACAATACAATAAGAAAATTGAGTCACAATTTCATAAGAAAGAAAATTCCTCAGCATTCAACAGAAATCAAAATAAAAAATATATTACGAAGGGGATATTAAAATTCCAGTTTTCTTAGAACATTTCTAGCAACGCTTTAAGATTTTATGTTTTTGTATTAATCCGCAAAGTTTTGATTAAAAAAAAATTATATTTTACTTTTTTGTTCACAAATAAAAGCTTATTCTTATAATTTTTACTTTCTCGCATACGAAGTATACACAAAGAGAAAGTATTGTAATTGTCAAAATATTCGAACTCGAGATTTTGACGAATCTCCACGTTTTAGACCTCCCTGAATCCGAAAAACACAGTTTTGGAATTATGTCTGTCTGTGAACACGGTAACTCGAAAACTATGAGAGCTACGGGGATGAAATTTGGTATGTGGTCTTTAAACATAATTTGTCGGTTTCTATCAAATTTTGGACAAAATCTGTTCACAGGAAGTCTGTCTGTCCGAGGTCATGCGAACACTACAACTCAAAAACTTGAATAGCTAGATGGATAAAATTTGGTACACAGTTTATCATCATGAATGTAGGTCCGTATCAAATTTTGGGCCAAATCCGTCAAAGGGTTGACTGTCTGTCGGTCTGTACACTCGCATTCTTGTAAAAATTATATCTCCTAAACCCTTTGGCTTAGATAAATAAAAATTGGTATGATGATTGCTAATATTAATTATAGATCTGTCCTCAAATTTCGTTTCAATCCGTTGGAAAAAAAGTTGTTCAAATTGCATATTTGGTTCAAAATGCACATTGCGACTCTGTGTTGGCGAGCGTTTCGCTTATTTTACTCAAGTTAGTATAGTTGGCTTTTCACCTTGGCGGTCTACGAAATTGTAGCTTCGGAAATTATGGCAACCCCTGATTCGAAAGTTCGTTCTGACATTCTCCAGATGGAAGGTATGGTGAAATCTTGCGTGATATCAGCAGTAAGATTTCGTAGTCAAAACCGTTAAATAAAGTAACCACCGCGCGCGTAAAAATTGAGAACATACGCAATTCTTTTTGCAAAATATTAAGTTTCAGGAATTCATGAATTTGATCTGTTTCATTGTAAATCACCAATCATAATTTTTTTCTCAAAATAACCAGGCCTTGGGTAAATACCCCAATAATATTTACCTACCCACTGGGTGTTTACACACTCCACATTACTGGTCGTATGCAAGAAAGTTTCGGGGAGGCCACTCCCGCTGGTTTTTTTAGATTAACGTTTCATTTTGAAGCTTCACGAGATCAAATTCGGAAACGGATGTCATCTCTCCAATTTTCGCACCACATCTACAGGAAGACGAACGGATGTCATCTCTCCAATTTTCGCACCACATCTACAGGAAGACGATTGCCTCATGGCTGCTTCGGTTTGGTTTAGTTTAGTTTATATTAACGTCTCGTTTTGAAGCAACACGCGACGGCTCTTTTACTATGGACTCGTCATCGTGAACCGCTGTCAGATGACGGGGACTACACCTGAGCTGGCATCCCCCTCTTCAATCTTCCGCACCACACCAGCGGGAGGGCGTTTGGCCTCTGCGTATGATTTAGCATGCAACGGGCCCCACACACGGGGATCTTCAGTGGAATCGGGTTTCGAACCTGGAGCCCTCAGGCTCCAAAGCAGAGATCTTGCCACTAGCCACCGCGGCCTCTTTGAAAGTTATGAAAGAAAAATTTCGCTACGTTTCGCACATACGCAGTAAAATAGTATTTACTAAAAATACTCTTATTTCCTGTAATATTCAAATTATTTTATTCAAATTTTAATACAAAGCTTCTTCTACATATTTTCAAATATTCTGTAAGTTTCGTATAATTTGTTTTAAAACTCTGGATGTTATAAGCAAAAAACACGCGGAAAAATTAGGGATTTTTTAAAGAAACCTTTATATCTCTCTCGACGCCTTTTTACTTTCTCGTATACAAAGAGAAAGTATTGTAATCGTCAAAAAATTCGAACTCGAGATTTTGACGAATCTCCACGTTTTAGACCTCCCCGAGTCCGAAAAACACAATTTGGGAATTATGTCTGTCTGTGAACACGATAACTCGAAAACTATGAGAGCTACGGGGATGAAATTTGGTATGTGGTCTTTAAACATAATTTGTAGGTTTCTATCAAATTTTGGACAAAATCCGTCAAAGGGAAGTCTGTCTGTCTGTCTGCATGGCCGCAGTCATGCGAACACTATAACTCAAAAACTTGACTAGCTAGATGGATAAAATTTGGTGCGCAGTTTTATCGTCATAAATGTAGGCCCGTATTAAATTTTGGGCCAAATCCGTCAAAAAGGCGCGTTCAAATTGCATATTCAATTTCTTTTAATCCGATTCTCATGCGCAAAGTACTGGTAGCAATCTGTTATTGTTGCAAATTTTATTTACAACAATAAATAATGTTCTCAAACATGAATTGTAACAAATTTTTTATTGTTGTAAATAAAATTCAAACCGATCTCATTATTTCAGCAAATATTTTATTTACGAGCTTTTGCAATTGTTACGATTGTGGTAGTATAAATTGTTTTCTTGGGAATTCAATTCCAAAGGAGAATTTTCGCTTTAGTATTCATTTCATTGCCTATTTTATCGCACCTGCTTCAAAGTAATATTTTTTTGAAACGTGGCAACAGATATTCAAAAACTCAACTCAAAAACTTGAATAGCTAGATGGATAAAATTTGGTACACAGTTTTATCGTTATGAATGTAGGTCCGTATAAAATTTTGGGCCAAATCCGTCAAAGGGTTGACTGTCTGTCGGTCTGTATAATCGCATACTTGTTCAGTTTTGAAACTAACTCCCTGCGCATGCCTACTGGTGGCAATGCCTGTGCAAAGAAGAAGGGACGCTCCGAAAACTTGGCAGTTTGCCAAAAACCAATTCTGGAGCGATTTTGTAAGGAAGCAAGCATTTCGGGAGTTTCGCCAGGTCCTGTTGCGCAAAAGAATGCGTAGGGGATATGAATTTGTTTTGATCCTTCAAACCACGCGTGGTTCCAACTTTGGTTTACTTGCGACGGAAGTTTATTTGACGTCTTTTATTTTGATAGTTTTCTCTACATGTGTTAGGAGTATACGAGAAAGTTTAGGGGAGACCACTCCCGCTGGTTTGCTGTGGACTCGTCATCTTGAACCGCTGTCAGATGACGAGGACTACACCTGAGATGGCATCCCCCTCTTCAATCTTCCGCATCACACCAGCGGGAGATTGTTTCACAGAAAAATAGTTAATCCATATGTGAGAGCTGTTTTATGGTTAACTCCATTAGTTGAATCCGGCCCGCCTTTTATATACAGTAAAACAAAATGACTATGTAAACATTATTATTCAAATGAACACTTTTTTAAATACTTTTTCAGGACACTGAGTAATATAGTGTTACTGTATTTCCATGCTGCCATCTGGCGGCCATAAGAATAACTTCACCTCAAAATAAGATTCAACGTCGATTAATAAAGTGCTACGGTATTTTTGTGCTGCCATCTGTCGAACATGAGAATAACTTCACCTTAAAATATTGATCAATGTTGATTAATGTAAAAATCAAAATATCATGTGTATTGTATTGCATAGTATGATATAATATTCATCTTAAAGAATAATTGTTCTAGTGGTGTTTTTGTAATAAAACCTCCAATCGAGTGAATTCCTAAGTTAAAATGAAGATTTTTATAAATAAACATTGTTTTATATTATTTGTGAAAATTTAATATCTCGGAAATACTGATACATACAATACAATGCTTTATTACAGTATTCGGTGTTCATAATGTTGTATAATATTGTGCACGCATTATATAATATTTCTGCGCTACCTGGGACACGGGGATCTTCAGTGGAATCGGGTTCCAAGACCTTATCACGTGGCTATCGCGGCCCCTCACGACCGCAGTGACGTAGCGAGAGAAAGTGGCACCCGAGTTATAATATGATTTTTCGCCTCCCCTTCCCATCATCACCAGAGTGAAAACGGCACTCGGGTTCACTCCCGGTTTTAACCCCCCACCCTATTTTGCTTTAAAAAGTGACAGAAACACACTAACGTTTCGTCACCAGGGCCAGTGGCATATGGAAATTAATATTATTTTATTTAGTCATCGTCACCAATAGTGGCTTAGCAAGCGTAAATAGCACTTGGGGCATAGTATTATTCGTACGCCCCCTGATCCTATTTTGTTTTAAAAAACTGCATAGATGCAGTAATATTTTGACACCATGGCGACACCTAAAACTGGCGCCCGGGGCATCTGCATGTCACACGGTCGTTACGCCACCGCACAACCGCAAATTTCCTTCCGAGGGGGGTCGGCAATTATGAAAGAACTAGAGAATCACCCGTCGTGGTATGACGGGTGCAAATTTCCTCTTTATTCAAGAGATTTCTCGTCAAAATTGACGTGTTTAAATAGATATATATGCGAGAAAAATGCTTAACATGAATTGAAAACAAATAAAATAAACATATTGTTGCAAAAAGTCTTCCTGTGGGTGTATGGTGTGAACAGTCCAACAAGCAGGATAATGGAAAATGAAGGTTAATTCACAAATATGCAGGAAAACACGTAGCACAGGTACAGGAAACAATAGTTCTTGCACAGATTACCAATGCAAACAGACAACATTCACAGGTAATAACAGTTCGGCACTTTGTTATCTAACAACACAAACAGTCAGCAAATAACTAGTGATGACAATAACTGCACTTTCAATAGCGCTCAGCTCACCAGCTTCCTAGCTCGCACTGCGGACGAAGCTCTCAAGTCGTTCCCAATGGATCAATACTACACCGCTCGTCGTCTAACAGTTTACTAGCTCGCACAGCGGATAGAACTCCAAAGACGTTCGCGCTGCAAGGCGATCCCAGTCGACCAACACACCACCGTCGTCCAAGCACTCTCCGTATATAGTTTCCCCGAGAGGCCGTGACGTCACATGGAATGTTCTAGCACATTCGTGGCGTATCTTCTCTCCTAATAGAGATATCGAGAAGATTCCAGCATCTTTGAGATCCCATATTTCGTCGCCAAGTTTGTCGCCAAGGTCAGGGGTCCAGACGGGGCTGCTGTCGGTCATCTCATACTTACCCCTGTAAAACTCTCTTCCCAACCATAAGACTCACATTGCTGGGAAGCGACTTTCCATATTTGTAGCAATATGTTTGATGACGGGAAATAATTTTTTTATTTAAGTATTATTCACATATTTCTTTATTTAAAAACCCCCTTGGTAAACAGTGACGGATTTTGTCAGTATTAGGCAAACAAGCTGAAGATCGCTTTGAGGCCCCCTATCCCTACAGAACAGAACGCCGTCTCTTAGCCCCGTACCCGTGATCAGACCGGTCACTGAACGGTTTGATGGGCAAGACACGGGAATTTTATTTAAGAAAAACAAAATAAACAAAAAGAAGGAACACAATGTCGAAAACTCGTCGTCGGTTTAGCACTGCGATGTACGTCGAATAGGTTTCGAGGCCCTCTAACACCTGTGCGGAAAACCGCCACCTGTTGGTAAACAACATTCCGTGTGACGTATTTTTCGTTGTTTAACAATTTTCCTCGTACTTCAGATGTCTGTGTGTAAATTTTAATGTGATTCGGGTTCCTAGACCTTGAAAGTGCAACATAGAGCTGTCCATGTGAAAAGACAAGCTTGTAAGATCCCCCAAGATCATTAGCGACCAATAACTTTTTTTTCCGCGCCAGGGGTCACTGAGCAGAGCAGGTGTCTCAGCTCGTTAAAACGCCGACAAAGAGAGCCGGGAGTCCAGTCTGGCGCCAGCGGACTACTCTTTACTGGAAGTGATTGAAAGGGTAATCTCCAGCCTGAGAAACCGCTTGCGAAAAAAGGAAAGGCCCAAAAAGTTAAGGAGCCAATAATGGCTCGCTGAGGTGGACTCCACCTACAGAATTGACGGGGATTCGTGGAGAGACCTGTTGACCGCTCCCCCTGTAGGATGACGATGGGAGTTAAAAGAAAGAGCGAGGATGGAGAACGGGGGTGATTTCCGGAGAGGACTGAAACGAGCAAGGGCTCGATTTTTTTGGTGGTGAAAAGAGAGACTTGGGTCGCTGAGATCGCAAGTCCGGTCGACGGAAGACCGACATCATTCTTTTAGGCCACTCGCAGAAGTGGGCCTGTTTTGGTAGTGTGACCGAGTACGGTATAGAACTGTACCAGAACTGTAATCAATTATGCTCTTATATCTCCGAGTAGCTAATTTTTGAATCCGGGATCTTTTGTTTACCAAACCGTTACCTTACCACTGGACCAGCGAGACTTGCAGTAGAATGCGTAAATGACGATAATAAAATGTAGTTGCAGAGTCCGGATCTCTACGAAATTTCATGCACATTCACAATGAAATCTGAATAGTCTTTTAAATTAAATTATCTTCTATCGTTATAATTTCGAGTTAAAAATGAAATTAGAAGTCAGAGAGGAAGCAATTTTAGCTCTTATATCTAAGTTTGCTAATTTAATAAATTAAGGCAATAAGGTTTAAAAGTAATTATAATAATATGTTTGAAAGGTTTTCAAATGATTTTACATGTGTGCTTTGAAAAATTAATCTTATTTTTTATAGTTTTATATTATTCTGATATGAAGAATTTAAATTATTTAATTCGTACAAGTATTAATTTTAAGATATAAGTTAATAGTAATTAATATAAGAAATCTGGTAAAAATAACTTATATAAAGAAACCTCTAAAAATTTATAATAATATTCAAACACGACCGAATGCGACTAATCTAGGAATTTAAGCGCTACAATGTACAAATCGACAAACCCTAAATGTGCGCAGTGGCGTACCTACATAAAATGGCGCCCAGGGCAAATACCAAAACTGTGGCCCCTTCTTCTTTCTTTTGAAATGTGATCCCCATTTTCTTTTCGGAAACTTTATGCCAGGGAGCGCAAAGATTAAAAGTGCAAATAAACTTAAAAAATAACATATAAAACATATTTGAGTTGATCTTGAGTTGAAAATAACACATAAAACACTTTTGAGGGGCCTTCAGCCCCGATTGCTTCTTCTTCATTGCTGCATATTTTATGAAAACAAACGAAGCTAAAATAAGAAAAATCTCGCTTTTAACTAGAAGATTTAAAAAATTTCATAAATAAATTATAGATTCTTAAATATTTCTCTGACTTATGAAGGTAACCGAAAAAATTCCCATTTTTATTCTGGACCATATTAATTGTTTTTTACCACTGAGGCAAATTTTTGGGACATAATGAAAAACAAATAAATCATTTCATGCTGGAGTATATTTAAAAGTAGCTAATTATTTCCGTTCAAAAATCAGGTGAAAGTGTGAAATAAACATACAAAAGATGCCTGCAGCAAAGTTTCTAATAGAATTATAAAAGTGTAATTTTATAAATTTAGATTCATTCATTTTATGTTGTGTAAAACTGAAGTTAACAAAAGCTGCCAACAGGAATTTTGTGTTTTATAATTAAATCATATAAAAAAATTAAAGATGTTTAACTTGATAATAGCATAATAATTTCAATTTTTTCGGATTTAATGTATTTTTCAAAACGAACGGAGGAGAGGGGGAATCTGACAGAAAAGTTATGTCTGCTTGCTGGTGAGATTAAGCTTCTAAATGCAGAAGGTTTCGCGGGCAAAGACATCATTCCAGATTTTATCGGAATTTATTTATTTTTATCTTTTAATTTCGCGATGATGGTTTCGGTCAGCAAATCTCTGAAATATAATATTACTTGTTATTTTGTCGTAGCTTGAGGTTTCCGGGTTGTAAAAATGACTGCATCCTTAAGATTTTCCCACACTTTGTTGAATCATTTCAATTTTTAAGAATCTTAGGAATAAGAGCTTCAGAAAAACCTACTTTTATATTAAATACAACCAATTGATTCCTTAATTTTGCACCCCCTTGCAATTGCGCCCAGGGCACCTGCGCCACCCTTGTTACGCCACTGTATGTGCGGTGAGATAAATTTATCTAACTTTTTTCAATTGTAATAATTGATAAGTAAACTGACTTTTTAAAGGCTGATTTTGATTTGAATAGACTCATTGATTATAAATGATTTATTTTGCATCAAAAATTCTGTGAATTATTTTCTTGCACTACAAATGAAAACGATTTTCATCATCAAAAAAGTAGTGAATTTAAGCTTATATTTAAGATATTCTAATTAATTTTGAATGGTACTGTAATTTTTTTAAAAAATATAAGAAACATTTGAATATCCATGGGAATAATATAAGCAGTAATATAACAAGAGCAAGTTTTTTTTTTTTAAATCTTAAAGAAATCTGTGCCACCGCCCCTGAAAGGGTTAAAATATAAATTCCATGTAATCAAATAGAAAGAAAAAAACTAATTAAATTTAGCTATTTGCTTTAAAATTGATAATTAAAATCTCACCTTATACTTACATTCAAAACAAAACGGATATCAAGTTCAAGGAATTTTTTTACTGTGCTTCGTGATATACAATTTTAATAATTATAATATAGATAAATTACTCATCGGGTGCCGTTATAGTTGTATTAAGACATTTAGGAACAATTCAATACTTGTATCTTTCCGACGTTATTTTATCTGATGCGGTAGGCGGAAAATATATAAAAAAATAAGCTAAATCTCTATAGCGAGCGAACGGGAGCTCTCCCCTGTTTGGGCACATGTGACGTCAGACCAGCTTCGCACCAAAATGGATCGTTTTTCCCGCGTCATTTGAGAGGCGATCTTTGATTTCAAATATATATATACACACAAACATAAACAAAACCAGAAACAAATTCAATAACAGTTAAGAAAATACTCAAAATGAAGAAGTGCAATTTCAAAAGGAGTAAACTTTAGGAAAAGGACAAAATATGATAAACATAGAATCTCAAAAAGATTTAAATGTGAGAAAAAATAGATTCTATAAATGATTTAAATATGAGGAAAAAACTTCACAAATGCGGTGAATGCGCCAATGCAGCAGTGCAACCGAAAAGTGAGAAATATTAATAAAAGAAATGTTTCTAAGTTTTCTTTTATTAATATATATATGAAAGATCAGGCTTTAAAGAGGTGAAAGGCAGTCCATTGTCATCAAGGAAGAGACGATATTTGTTTAAATCTTCTTTTATTTAGGCATCAGGCGTTATTTCTTCATAGGTAAAGTATTTACTTTGTCTGCAGCTCCATGACCAGAATTCAGAAGTTTACGCCCGAGCGGCGCGTTGTTGTTGAAAGCTTACATGCCGGCGTGAAAAAGGGGAGAAATGAATGCGCAGAACGCTTAAGTACCCAGGAAAGGGAATTCCCCTTTAGAAACTCGTGATTTGAAAAGAAAGTTGTAGTGCGTTAATTATGATGAAAGTGGAAGTATTTAAAATGAGGTATTGTTAAGATTATTTAGGAAAGTTAAAAAATTAAAATATCACAATTTCCCCCCTCCGCAAGAGTCGTACGACAGCAGGGCCCTTGCTATCGCAAAGCCTACGAAGTTGGACAAGTTACCTTTAAAATATTATTAAAATTTTGATAAATTGCTTTAATTGCTGGTCATGGGCTTGAATTTAAGAATATCAACACCAAAAGTACAATAAGATTTACACATTTTTTAAATGCACTTCAGTGAGTACAAGCAAAATATAAATGCAAGGATATTTACAAAAACATAGAAAATATTCATTTAAATATAAAAATTATTTCAATATGTACACAAAAAATTTTAAATTAAATATGTTCCCTGGAGTACTCCAATAAACACTAGCTAGCTGACTGTAGAAAAAAGTTCCATTCACGTTATGAAAAGTTCTTCAAATAAAAGTTCTTTCAATAGTAATTGAACTACTGATTTCTTTATATGAAAAATAATTTAATGTAAATATTCAATTGTATATGCAACTAAAATGGTGTGAAAAAACATTGATGAATAAAAATACAAATGTTTCAAATAGAAAAATAAGAATATACTAATGTTTGATGTCAGTGACAGTCATTGAGTTTAACATCAGTGACAAAAGTATTTTTTTGTTAATCTTGATGATGTTGCCTAAGCAACTGGGAGTATCACCAAGTCTGGGCAAAAAAGGGACAAGGTCTTTGTGATCTGTTTCATGCATTCTCCCAGAGAGAGAGAGACAATGCACAGAACAAAACACAATACTGTTAAACACTGTTTTTAAAACAGTAAGTCTCATTTCATTTATCATCGTTTTGTTCTTTGGGAAACACCAAAGAAGAAAAATATGTAAGACTCAGCCCTCCGTGGGGAAATGATTTTTGAACGGACTGACGCTTACCAAAAGGGACAGAATTGTAAAGGCAAGACGAGCTTTTTTTTTCAAGCAATTAATTTATTATTCATGACTTAATTTAAGTTTATCTGGTGAATGAAAACATCTTAATTTAGAAATATGCACAATTTGTGTGGCTTGTTTTGTTAAAGGATTTGGTTTATTAATTTCATAAGTTACTTCAGAACATTGTTTAATAACTTCATATGGGCCAGAAAAAGGAGGAGTTAATTTTCTAGTATTGGGATAATGGAATTCTTCATAAACAACAAGATCACCTAGGTTAAATTTCTTGTCAACAAAACGTGCATCATATCTTATTTTGTTTTTGTTATGATAGTCTATTGTTCTTTGTAAAGCCAAATTACGAGCTTCGTTAACAGGTTCATAATAACTATTTTGACCAATAGGGGAATCATAAGGTAATGTACCAAGCAACAAGCAAGCAGGTGGATATTTGGTTATTGAATGGGGAGTTAAGTTATACTCATTAGTAACACTTTCTAATAATTTAGTCCAAGGAACTTTAGTGGAAGTGGAATTAACTTTACATTTAAGCCTAGTTACTAATGATTGATTAACACGTTCAACTTTGCCATTTGTTTGTGGGTGATGGGCTGTGGTTAAAAGTTGTTTAACATTATAATTTCTTAGGAATTTTTTAAATCGAGAGGAAGTGAATGCAGCATTTCTATCAGTTAATAATTTTACAGGGACTTGAATTTGGAAAATTTGTTTTAGAATATTAATGTAAGTTTCAGAGTTTTCATTTTTTGAAGGAAAAGCCCAAACATGTCTTGTCGCATGGTCAATCACAATACGAAGAAATTTTTTTGTTGAGTTGTAATAATTAAAACCTCCAACAGTATCTACAGAAATACATTCGAAAGGTGTACTAGTAGGAGGTACTTGTTGGAGTAGGCCAAATCTTTTTTGTTTTCGCTTTTTGTTAAGTTGACAAACAGAGCAATGTTTAACAAATTCAGTTATATCAGAGGTAATATTAGGCCAATAATACTGAGGAGTAATTAAATTTAACATTTTTTGGACACCAGGATGACCATGAGCTTGATTTAACAATTTAAGTTTTAATGAAAATGGCACAACTATTTTGTACAAATTTCTCTTTTTTATTACTATTACATCTTTAACTTCATGATACTTAGGTCCACAGAGATTATTATTTTTTTGTTGAGTTTTTATTTCATTTATGTTTAACAAATGTACTGCATGTTGAAGATGGTGAGAAACTGGATGCCTAGATAACATATCTGCTTCAATGTTAGTACAACCTTTTTGATATTTAATTTCATAGTCAAACATACTTAACTTTAATGACCAGCGGAATAACCTACCTCTTAAGTTTTTAACAATTTTGAGCCAAACGAGAGCCGCTTGATCAGTATGAATGACAAATTTTTGACCGTGGAGGTAATAGTAAAATTTATCCAAAGCATCAACTATTGCAAGACATTCTAACTCAGTGATAGCATAATTTTTTTCATAGTCTCTTAAAGTTCTAGAATGATAAGCTATTGGATGTAAAACATCAGAGGCATCAGGTTGTTTCAAAACAGCTCCAACACTTTTTTGTGATGCATCGACAAAAACATGACGAGTTACATCAGGGTTATATAAATTTAAAACCGGTTTAGTTGTTAGGGTTTCTTTAAGCTTGTCAAATGCATCCTGACATTCATTTGCCCAGTTAAATTTTACATCTTTTTTCAAAAGTTGATTTAAAGGAAATCTAAGTTTAGCATATTGAGGAATAAATTTATTGTAAACATTTACAGAACCTAAGAACCTTTGAAGTTCTTTAACATTAGTGGGTGGTTGCAATTTTTTGATAGTTTCAATATTAGCATTATTAGGGGAAACTTTACCTTGTTCAATTTCATAACCCAAAAAGCTAATTTTAGTTTGGGCGAAAACACATTTGGATAGTTTTAATTTAATGTTTTCTTTTTCACATATTTCAAAGATTGTTTTAAGATGTTTCCAATGTTCTAGTTCAGATGAAGAGTACACAATGATATCATCGAAATAATTGCAAGCAAAATCAATTTTATATTTAGTTAATATTCTTCGAATTAATCTATTAAAAATTGCAGGAGCTACTTTAATGCCAAATGGTAATCTGCACCACTCATATAAGCCAAAATTTGTGCAGAAAGCTAGTTTTTCAGTATCTTTTGGGTGAATGGGCACATGCCAATACCCAGAAGCCAAATCCAAAGAGGAAAAAATTTTTGCTTTTGATAATTTATCTAGTAGACTATCCATGAGGGGTAAGGGTTCAGAGTCTGATTTGCATAGAACATTTAATTTTCTGAAATCTATGCATAATCGAGTCTTTTTACCCTCATCATGTTTAAAAGCTAAAGTTACAGGAGATGAATATGGACTATTACTTTCTTTAATTAAACCAGCTTGCAACGATTTCTGAACCTGACTCTTTATTTCTTGTTCCTCAACAGGAGAAGTACGATAAGGTCTCAAACTAACTTGCAAATCAGAATTGAGCACAATTCTCTGTTGTTCAACTCTGAGTGCACCAACATCATACTTGTCCTTTGAAAAAACTGAATCAAAATTTTTAATTATATCTTTTACTTC
>BGPR01021390.1:0-25148 GCA_013235015.1 Araneus ventricosus
AACATCTAATTGCATCCTGTCGGGGCCAACTTAACTTTCGTATTCCTTCTGCAAAATACGCATCTTATTACAATAATAAAATGGCTCGGCACATTTTAACCTAGAAACATGTAACTGGAATAAAACATACTGATAAGAGTAACTGAAACATTTTTCAACGTACTTTAGGTTTTTCCTAATGTGCTAATTATCTTTAAAAAACTTTGTTTGCAGATCAGAGTAAAATTTATGAAATAAAAAAGAAGGTAAATTCCTTAGTTTTCGACAATAAAAGAGAAACAGGAAAATAAATATTTGTTTAAATAATAACCAGCGGGAGTGGTCTCCCCTAAACTTTCTCGTATACTTTCTAAGTGGAGATTCGTCAAAATCTCCAGTTCGAATTTTTTTGACGATTACAATACTTTCTCTTTGTATACTTCGTATACGAGAAAGTGAAACAAACAAACAAACAAACCTGAAATCAAATATTTGTTGCCACGTTTCAAAAAAAAATATTACTTGGAAGCAGGTGCGATAAAATAGGCAATGCAATGAATACTAAAGCGAAAACTCTGCTTTGGAATTGAATTACCAAGAAAGCAATTTATACTACCACAACCGTAACAATTACAAAAGCGCGTGAATAAAAGATTTGCAGAAATAATTAGATCAGTTTGAATTTTATTTACAACAATAAAAAAATTGTTACAATTCATGTTTGTAAACATTATTTATTGTTATAAATAAAAGTTACAACAATAACAGATTGCTACCATTACGCATGTGCATGAGAATCGGATTAAAAGAAATTGAATATGTAATTTGAACGCCTCTTTTTGACGGATTTTTATACGGACCTACATTCATGACGATAAAACTGTGTACCAAATTTTATCCATCTAGCTATTCAAGTTTCTGAGTTATAGTGTTCACATGACCGCGGACATACAGACAGACAGACTTCCCATTGACGGATTTTGTGCAAAATCTGATAGAAACCTACAAATTATGTTTAAAGACCACATACCAAATTTCATCTCTGTAGCTTTAATAGTTTTCGAGATATTGTGTTCACAGACAGACACACAGACAGAGAGACATAATTCAAAAATTGTGTTTTTCGGACTCCGGGAGGTCTAAAACGTGGAGATTCGTCAAAATCTCGAGTTCGAATCTTTTGACAATTCCACTACTTTCTCTTTGTATACTTCGTATACGAGAAAGTAAAAACGGTTTGAATTGTATTGCAACAATGAAAAGTATTGTTGCAAATTATGCCAAAAATAATTTTAAAAATTCGTTGCTATTAGCTTTAAATTGTACAATCCCTTAATTAGCATAATGGAGAAGGTAATTTTTCGCACTTTCAGATGATTTTAAAAGTGATTTTTGTGGTGTAATAATTTCTAAGTTTATAAGATGAAAGGCCAAATTGCCGCTTAATTTTTAATTTATTTAAAATTCAAACAAAAAGGTTTCCACGATGCACATTCCCGCCCTTCAAAGTACGTTTTTGCTAAATTCTATACCTTTAGGTTGAACGGTCTGCCTTGTAGAGAGCCAACACACATAGATTCTATTTTATTATTAATAGAGATATTTTATACTTGATTACAATGTTGAAAAAATTCCTGAACTACTTCGATAAGGAAATTTCCATGATTACAAAAAGAGAAACCCTGTTTTTGAACTTAAAACCTTTCATTTACCAAGCTATCGTGTAAACCCCATCTATTGACAATACGAAACTGCAAAATTAAAGGGGAAAAAGCTGAATTGGGACCTGTACCTAGATTTGAGCGGTATTATTACTTCAATTTTATAAAATAAAATATTTTGTATAATAATATATTTTGTATCATGTAATCAACATTAACTGGATCACGTAAACTATATATATTTTTCCCATGTCATTCTTTTATAAATTTTACATTGCAGTCTATTTTGAATTCTTGTTAATGCCTTTTCTTGAAAAGAGAGAGAGGGAAGCAAAAATGTCTTATTTTTTGTTTCATGGTAAATATTAGCTTATATTCTACGACAGTTAGATTAATTTGCACTCTTTGGTGAAAATTGGCCCTCATTATTACAGTTTATTTCAGTTTTTATCATATAACCAACATTAACTGGATCATGTAAATTATATATATATATTTCTATGTTTTTTCTTAAGTAAATTTATCAATGTAGTCTATTTCAAATCTTTGTTAATGTTTTTTCATTAAGAAAGTAAAAGAAACAAAAATGTCTTTCCTTTTTTTTTATTCGTGGTCTGTGAATGTTAGCTTATTTTTTTCTATTAATTAAGGTACCCCATTCATTTTTAAAGACCAATTTGAAATCTCTTTTTCAGTTTGGAATACACATTAGCTTTGTTTCGTATTCGTAATTTTCCTTCATTTTTCAGTAACTACTAATATAACTACATGCCCTACTAATGGAAGGCATTTCTCCTTTGTTGCTAAAACCGAGTAAGAAAAATTTAATCTAAGGAATTTAAAATTAAATAATTTTAATCGTGTTTTCGTTATATTACTCGATAAATTGGTTTTAACCCTATTGGCGAGTAATTTATTCATTTAGATTCTGTTTAAATTATGAAATATACACCCATGGTACCGTACCATGTTATTGGTGGCAAAGTTGAATTCTTGATGTGAATCTTTAAAAATAATATGCTATGCTGTTACTAATACCCTACTTTAGTTTGAACTCATTTAATCCTGCTTTGTAGAGCGAACTATTAGAATTTAATTTTGGTGTAGGGTGAACCTTGAAGAAGGGAGTCAAAATCACTGAGATTTTGTCTTCTATCCAAACATTAAAAAATACTAAAATAAAATGCAAACTTATAGGATGTCTAAAATTAAATTTCTTAATTCAAAGTCTTTTCAATCTCATCTGAGTCAAAATATACTGGAAAGCCAGGGAAGGCTCTCGTCGCAAAGAAGAAGTGCTCCTTTAATGTGGAACTTGCAAACCGCTTAGCTAAGATTGCCACCAAATGTTATTAAATAAATTCCATGCTATCGTTCTTTTATCAAAGGGATTTGTTAACAAAGGATTTGCCTAAAAATTAGTGAACTTTGGATAAATTTGTCACCCGCCAAGCGTGTGAAGGATTATATGTCTAATGCTAATAACCGCTTAATAACTAATGCATACTAAATGTCCATTCATATTGCTATCCTCTGATCCCGAATCCGAGACTTTTTTATTAGGCATTTCCTCTCAACCCTATATAAATGCTTCTTGCCTATATTACATTTTGCTATTTATTGCATTGCAAAATCTGGCAAGGACTTAAGGAATAGATGAAAATGATAAATAATTAGATTTTTATAAAGTTAGCATTTCTACCACAGAAAAAATTGTTCATAAATGAAATAACAAATATAAATACTATACTTCATAAATTTATAAAATACAATTTAATATGCGACTTGTGAGAATAAAATTACTATATGTAATCTTTCCTCATTTATCTTTCATTTTTTTTATAGCAAACTCATCGATAATATAATCATAATTAAGTTTATTTATTAGTTTGGGTTTGATGGATAAAATGACCATCGAAGTAAATTGTTCTTGATTATAGATAGATTTTAATTATTTTCTATCTTGAGAAAGATTTTTCTGAAAATCCGGCGGTAATTAGCAAGATCTCTAAAAGTTTCAGAAAAGTAACAAAATTTGGATGCAATCTAAATAAATAATTTTTAATCTTTTTCGAACCGAATGAGTATCTAAGTACAATGCATTTTTTTAAAAAAAATCCATCTGTTGTATATTGTTGTTTTTAAGCACTGTTTATAAGTCTTTTAAGGAACTGACGTATAAATGAAAAGATGTATAATCGAAAAGAATTATAATGCATGCGAATGAATGTGATGAAACGACGTATAAATGAAAAACACATGAACGGTGCTTCACTGCATTCATAATCCTGTAAGGCCAAACTCGATGACAAATTCTGATTTCATTAAATAAATCAGTTTAGTCGATTTTCATTTTGAAAAATCAACCACTTGGAAGGTTTGGGAAGAACTGGGAAGGTTTCCTCCATTCCATTCAGAGCAGAAGAGAGGTCATAAAAGGCCTCCTACCAGTCTTCCCCCTCCAGACGGGGGGAGAAGACCTCCTTTACCCCAATCACAGAACAAGTGACTGTTGACGTCATTACAAAATACTGAACGGTTGCTACAATTGTAATAAATCTTGAAATTGGCGAAACTTAGATAGCAAAAATTGCGGTTCTTGCGTGTTTTTCGCCAAAATTGCGTTGAATAACGAGAGACGTCGTATCAGAATATTCCAGCATTGCCCGTTGTTCTGATGGCATTCCGCGACATTTGTGTGCTATTAGGGTATTGTTTCCAAGTTTTTGCTTTTTATACATTTATTTTAAAAATGGATAGTCAAAAACAGAATACATTATCATCCCTAGGATTCATGTGAGTACTTAAGAGAATTAATTTATTTCTCTTTATTAGTAATATTTTCCGAGTTATAACATAGTCTGGATTTAATACAATTATTACAAAAAGTGAAACATTTTCTGCGAATACTATTCGACAAAAACTTTAACACACACAAATACAAGAAGACCAGATAGTTTTTTTTTTTTATAAATCGAAAACATGCAAAGAAATATACTCTAAGCAAATTATATATTGATATTAAAGAAGCCGAATTATTTCAACCGTCAACGTGTCTTCTCTCTACAGTCTGGCGTTTAGGCTTAATATGTACTTGAAACTAAGCAGGTATAACTTGGGAAAATACAGCTAATAAAGAGAAATAAGTACTCATGTGAATGTCTGGGATGATACTGTATTCTGTTTTGTGTAATCCAATTGTAAAATAAGAATATTTAAACAGTATTTAATCTCAAAATAAGTTCGCAAGTCCAAACCATACAAGTGATCCTTATGGTAAACAACCTACCAACACACCATCGCCTAACTCGTGAGAGTAATGGCGGAAAGACGTGTAGTTCCAGGCCCATAAAACTGGTTTTTCTCTCTAGGAAGCCCTGGCTGGAATCGGATGAACTGGTAAAGTCCGGTTGCTGTTTTATGAGGTTCTCATTTTCAGTGAGGAAAGATATCTGTTTAGCTGTTTTTTTTCTTGATAGTGTGTTTAAAAATATGTTTTCCCACCAAAGTAGAGTATTTTCTGCACTTGGTTTGGTAAAATGAAAATGACGTAAGATGACAAGAAGTTGCGTAGTGGAAAGTGTCTCCCTTTTCCCCTCATACGCAGATATCTGAATGATGAAGCCGGAATCTGTAGAGATAGCTGGGAAAAGGACCGTGACGTAGCGAAAATGATGGATTCTCTTGACAATGAGGCTTGGTTTAGAGAAACTTTAGGGAGTATTTTAAAGATAGCTATCCCAGTGTCGCCTGAACCCCAGTTTACCATTTATTGAGAGAAAGGTTACTAAGCACTTTTTTCAGATGACAATTCGGGGCCTGAAGATGGAGGAGACTCCCCTTCTCTAGTACGGACTCAACACAATCAATTACATTCCTTGTATTCATGTGAATACTGTCAGGAAAAACGGCCAAATTACAAAGATATAAGCGTGATTAAAGAAGTACTTTTAAGCATCGTCGGGAAATAAAAGGTTGAGCATACAGAAAAAAGCCATTTTTGTAATAGAACATGTGTCCGGAAATCCAAAAGGAATTCGCTACGGGGGCATCTTTGTCAGTGAATTATGTAAATGAAAAGGATACATCAGATGAAATGTAAACAAAGATAAAGCGGAATAAAAATACAATAGCAGAACAACACATTTGCATGAATAACAACATGCAAAGCTTGTATCGCATCAGGCAATATCATCGGCAAGTGCTTTGAAAACTTGTTCTTTTCCAACACTTTGAAGTATTCCAAAGGTTTATTCCAGGTACTGTGTCCTACTTGTCATTATCATATCTGTCTTGCCGCAAACCACTTGTAATGTTGTTACTGATGCAACTGGGTTGTTGCGTTATTGTAAATTTGTATTCCACTCATTCTGTGTTGTGCATTTTATCTGATGTATATTCTTTTCTTTTGCTCAATTCACTGGCAAAGAGACCCATGTAGCGAAACTTCTTTGCATTTTTGACTTCATGTTCTATTTAGAAAAACTTGTTTCTGTATACCTGACTTACCTATAAAGTTCGGCCACATTTGTTTTCAAAACGCAGATTGATTCAATCTCAGGGTTGCCTCAAGCGTCAAGTTTTATCAAAATGTAGAGATAGAAGTCTTTGACGATTACTATACTTTAAGTATATACGAAATAGTAAGAGGAAAGCAAGTAGAAGATGATTAAGGTAAGAACGACAACAAAATAAGTAGAAATGCAAATTTATTCCTTTTCATGTATTCTTTACCTTTCGGTCAGCTGTCATATTTCTCTCTTCGAAGTCAGGGGGAATCCTGCTTGCTGTGATTGCTTTCAAAACTTATTTTTAAGGTATGTTACTCATTTTAAACCTTAAAAAGTCTTAGTTCCTTTCACACGTGGAAAGAAATAACCAAGAACCGCATCCAAGAGTAGAGATAATATTTCTTGAGAATTTTCAATTTTTCGAAACCAGGCTGGCAAGTACTTCAAACTTTGGCATCCTTAATTTAGTGGAATTTCTCATAAGTTCGAAAGGGAATTAACGTTTGTCTCCATCTGCGTATGATGCGAATGAATCAATATAAATACCATATTTACAAAGGAAATCGAAAAATAAAGCATTCATTATTAAAAGATATTGAATAAACCTTGTTTGAAATGTTTCTTAAATCTTCTGTTTTTTTTTCTATTTTTAAAGCTTAGTATTTCTAACCATTCCAATTTAATTTTTAAGTAGTCAAAATTATCTTTTTAAATAATGTTTATGATAAGAATTATGTATTAAAAATTTTGTAACTTGCTGTTATACTGAGATATGAGACGCAACACACCTGAAATAACAGCTTATGCATTTCCAGAAATTTGTTTGAAATAATTTTACATTCAAGTTCTTACAAAACACATCTGTTTAACGCATATAGAAAGATGCTGACTATTTCAGCAAAATTTTAAATACTTTGTTCGCGCATTTGAACTTTGATAGGCACATGACTCGAATAATATATAAAAATAAGCATATATTATTCCAGTAGAGAATGTTTAAACAGCTTTTAGAATACAGTACGATAACAGTGGTAAGTTACTTATTTGAAATGGACTCATAAAAATTAATCTTAAGAATGAAAAGTTTTTGATGCAAGTCTGGAAGATGAATTTTAGAAACATTTTTACTTATAGATTTAATTTAGTTTAACAAAGTAATTTAATTTTTCGAAACAAATGTTTCATTCAAACTCCTGCACATTAGGGTGGGCCGAAAAATACTTTTTTTCGAAATCGCTATTTTAATAGTGCGGAAAGGTTTCTCTCTGGGTTCAACAAACACGGTGTAAAATATTTTTTTATTGGATAATATCTTCTGCCCCCGCATCGCACTTGGATTTTGGATATTTGGGTAAAAATTGGCAATTTTTATTCGGCGTAGGAAATATAATTATTTTTCAATATTGCTATTCCAATAGTGCGGAAGAGGTGTCCACTGGGTTCAATAAGAAAGGTGTAAAATATTTTTTCAATCGAATTTTATCTTCTGTTCCCTCATCGCAATTGAAATTTTGCAATTTTTGAAGAAAAGTGCAATTTTTTATGAGTTATAGAAATAAATCAAACATGAAAAATAGACGGGTACAAACTCTGTTTATTGCTGTATTGTATTGTACAATTGATTATATTGCCTGAAAATTATTAAATAATCGCAGAGTCACAATATATTAATATAATATTTCTTAATATTATTGTGACCATAGAATGTTGTGACATGCCAATACCAAAAGTTTACTTTCACTTTATCAGCAGAAAGAGGCTTAAAATCAGTCTTATTGTCATATTCAGGCATAATTGATTGGGAAAAGAATGTGGATCTATTGAACTTGTTTCTATTTTGAAACCCATAAACATCAGCGGATGCTTCTGTCACTAACTTGGCACACCGTTCCACTGCCTGTGTGTGACATGTTAAGTGAACAAAGTCCCATTCTGGATTTTTCTTATCACATACAATGGAACTAAATACGGCAGTGGATATATCACGGAGGATTGGTGGAGAAGTAATAGTAATTGAAATTCAGTCAATCATTTCTGTATAGTCAGTAGCTTCAAAATTCAGTTTTTGTGGGAGAAATACACGTACTGACTTTACATTGGAAGACGACTCTCAAGACTTAATTATACGTCGTGCAGCAAGTTCTCTCATGCGCGATCTTTCATCCTTCAACATACACAGCAAGATAATCTCTGGATGAGCAAAGAACGAATTTCAACAAATTACTCCATCAACGACGTCCTTGAGGTCTTGAAGTAGTTTTATAGTAATATAGGTCCTGGATCTAGAAATAGTATTCCACACATGCTTAATTCCATCTTTAAGCGAGTGTTTAGACTTTATATTAAACCAATTTGGTGTGTAAACTTTCATAACAAACTGAGCGATTTGTTTCAACTTCAAAGAAGGAGCTAGAGAAATAATATATAGTGTTAGAACTCTGTTCGCTGTTGTCAGCCTGCGTGAATGTGATAATGTACCAGGACTGCGTGTAGCTAGTTCATCAGAACGATTACCCAATCGCACCGCTGAGATGTTTCTAGTAAGTACATTTGATCCTTGCTTAAATCACGTCTATCAGTTGTTGGTAACTCGCTGTCAATAATTTCGAAAGTTGACACTGGCAAAGTTTAACATGTAAGCAGCGCCTTCCCAATATTACTAGAATATGAATTTGGACCATTTGTTGGCCCATCCAACGTTTCAAACAGATGCCTCAGAGATAGTTCATTAAAATGCAGGAGACATATTACCCACTGTAAAGGTTTACCAATTTTCAATTCCAAACACCGAATTACACCGGATTTCCATCAGGTATTAACAGATGTGCCGTCACATCCAATTGCCAGAAGCTGAGAAAAATATCTTGTGATCCCTTTAAAATATCCGATAATAGTAGCGGAAATCTGTTTTGAGGTGCCAAATAATAGACTCAAATGAGTAACGTGAACCCGGTTCTTCAATAAGAGATAAATGTTCCTCTTTTGCTTTACTTGTGTATCTTTTAGTATCTACTCTCTCCTCTATCAATGTAGAATCCTTGCGACCAATCTAAATACAGCCCCTTCAACGGTAATGTCTGAGCTTCACTTAAAGTTTGAAATTTTAAATCCTTTCTATCTTTAGCTTTTTCTCTTCACAGCTTGTTTTTGTCACCCACCAAATCTGAGTTGTTGCTAGTTATGAATGAAATTCCCAGAAGACTGCGAACAAGTACGGAGGAATGTGAACCCCTCCCCTCTTTTCACTTCCTGTGTGAAAAGACAAGAAAAAGTGCACTTTTATTCAAAAATTGCAAAATTTCAATTACGATGCGGGAACAGAAGGTATTATTCGATCAAAAAAATATTTTACACCTTTCTTATTGAACCCAGTAGGCACATCTTCCGCACTATTAGAATAGGAATATTGAAAAATAATTATATTTCCTACGCCGAATAAAAATTGCCAATTTTTACCCAAATTTCCAATCCAATTTTCCAATTCCAAATTTCCAATCCAATCAAAAAATAATTTACACCGTGTTTATTGAACCCAGAGAGAACCCTTTCCGCACTATTAGAATAACGATTTCGAAAAAAAGTATTTTTCGGCCCACCCTACTGCACATCGGCTAATTTAGCTGTTAAGAGTTTGAGCTATTGTCTACTTTAAAGTCTTCATCATAATTTTAAAATATCTTTCTTGAACAGAAAAAAATGTATGAATAAATAATGTTATGTTATTAGCATGAAAATGCATAAATTTTATTATTGTGTTATATAACTTAAAAAGGTTCCACTCATACATTCGCATTCAAATATAATGTTTAATTCTTCTCTTTAATTTATTCAAAATGTATTAAATTATCTAACGTAACTAGCAAACTTTCAATTGAATTTAGAAATTTTGCTTAGCCCAAAATGGCTCAAATTTCGTCTAAAGATGTTGAAAGCGGAATTACATTGAAGAAGTGCGATGGTCTCGCTGTAAAAAAATTATGTTCTCCTCTCTAATGTCTCGTATAGTTTCACAATAAGGAAACCACTTATAGGCTCTGATCAAAAATAATTCTTGGTTAGAATAGAGAACACAGTTCTGCTTCCGAACTCAGATTTTTGAAGCAATAACTCGCCAAATTTGTCAATCCGAATATTTCCTTCGTAACTATAAAATTATAAAGCGGCCATCTAGATGATTGGTGAAGGGGTCGCGAACTTGGCGACGTAGCTATTTTGTATTCTCAAAGTTTTCGGTGACAACGTCGGAATCTAAAATGACGTAATATAAAATCATTAATCAATTATTTTTTGATTCTTGCAAATAGAATTAATTTTTATAAATTTTTAAACTATTCATTAGAGTGGCAAAGAACTTTGAGACAAGCATGAACGTATATTTTAATTTGTAAATATGTGTGTGAAAAAAAATTGACATGTCTTTATGAGAGTAATAGCTGATATGCCCGGCGTTACTTGGGGCATAACCCAGATAGCTATATTAGTTTGCAGCAAATTTGCAGCAGACTTGCACTGCAAATCTGCAAGCTTACAGCAAATTGGACACGACAAGAGTGCAGGTGTGAAACAAGTTTGCAGAAAGTTAACGCAAGATTCGAAGTCACCATGGGACGAACTTGCAGCAAGCTTGCATTGCGAACTCATTGCAAATTATAGCAAAAACAGAGTACGAACACAACCCGGGATAGAACTCGCGACATACCGCTTGGTAGCCTAACGTCTATACCACTCGGCCAGCTCGATTACGAGAGGCGAAGATAGATTTCGTAATATATCGTTCGATTCGATTCGTATACGATTTATTTTAAACTATTTTCTTGATTTCATTAATTTTTTGAGTTGAGAATATGATTTGAAGTCAGAGAGAGAGAGCGATTTTCGCTATTAAGTACGTTTTGCTAGTAGAATAAATTATGAAATTTGAGTTCAAAAGTAATTACTTTAAAAAGGTACAAAATGTATAAGTTATTATTTTTCAACAAACATTGACCATTTTTTCGGTTTAATTTTGTTTACAAATGTTAAAATTTCAACATTAAGAAAAAGGCGACATATTTTTCTTTAAAGTAAAAACTTTTAGTGAAAAGATGGAAAATGTTTCAAAAATTTTTTTTTTTAAAAAAAGTAAGTTTTTTCACAAATTATCATAGATTTATTGAATTAATAAAAAAGAAGGACGATCTGGGAGATGCTATTAAAAATCGGTTGTTTTTTTAAAACAGAGACGAAGATTATTATCTCTTTGTGCTATCTTTGCATCAAGCTTCTTTTGCAAATTTGCATTGCAAAGGAGGTGGCGTTATTTGTCACGGTGAAATTGCAGCAGGCTTGCAATGCAAGGAAGGTGGCGCTAGTTGTCACGGCGAATTTGCTACAAGTTCGCTTCAAATTTGACGCGTCAAATTTGCTATGGCAAGCTAATATCAAGTCAAAATCAAACTTACGTGCTATCTGAGAAGTATCTTCAAGTGTACCAATAATATTTTAAGCTTAATAGAACAGTTATTTCCAGCAGCGACTTTTGTTCGTGTTCGTTCGTATACTTCCGTGTTATTTGAACCTCTCGGCTAGCAGTTCAATCCCTCTCTTCCTTTTGTCGTTGCCCTTTGAACTACATGGCACGAATCTAGCAATCCTCGAAACTGCATTTTTTATTCCTCACCATTTCTACGACGACGACAGAAGCTCTTTCAAATCGTGGTTATTATTACCATTAGTTGCAGATTTGAATTTATTAAAGCTCAGGTAAACTTTGCTCTTAAAATGAACACCAAAACCATAGGATTTACAATTAGCATTTTGAACGTCTTCTTCTGAAAGCGGAACGTAAGAAGCATAAATATGGTAAAAGCAGGAAAAACGAGACAAATTGTTTATGACAACACAAGATGAAATTTGACGTAGATTTTTTTCTGTATATAGTTCATGTTTGTATAACTTAAATAAATTTAACTTAAATTCAAATAAACTTAAATTTAAATCAATTTTATCACCACATTTTTTGTAAAAAGACGTTTTGTTTTGCTTCTTTCGAGATGTTAATAGCTATTTAAAACACCATTATCCGAAGTACCATTCTCTTCTTTTTCTGTTTGTGTCCTTTATTGGAAAAACGACGCATAGTACTCCTTCTTTTTCTCCCTAGGTTCTCTCCCATTTTTTAATCATCTTCGTACGATGTATATTTCGGAAGTTACTGGCGAAAAACTGAGAAAAAACGCCTAAAATGGGCTTTATTTTTGTTATTTAATTAGATATTTTAAGAAGTAATAATTTTTGAGAATTGAAGAAAGCACAATTGATCTAGAAATGGACCTATGAATGGCCTACACTAATTTTGTATCGATACTATTCACTGTTTAGGAAGACTTCTTGTGGCACACTCTAAGGATAATTTGAAAATTTTTGAAAATTAAACAAAACATCTCTTAGAGAGGGAGAGAGAGCGATTAACTAACGTCATTGGATTACTGTAAAACCATATTAAAAGAGGTATATGCTACGTAAAACCGGAAGTAAAATACCTGCGTTGGAGTTTAAAAAGTCCAAAAAAAAAACATTTTTTAAATATATTAACTTTAGCAGTGGCAAATGTACGTAAATGAGGGATTTCACGAAACAGTTAATTGGCTTGAGTTTAATTTTATAATTATAGAAAGTATTGTTACAAATTGCGTTAGAAATGTATTTTGAATTGTTACTTACATTCAGAAAAAAAATTGTACCACAATTGAATAATTATCATTAACAACTGCTCTTTAACATGGTATAAAAATAATTTTCGTGCGATAAATATTTCAGAAGTTATTGGCGAAAAACATCTAAAAATTAGTTTTAAAAATGCTTAATTTTTGTTATTTAATTAAATATCTTCAGAATTAATTAATTTAGAAAGTTAAAAATAGCACTGGTAAAAAAAATGATTGTATAGTATAAAACTTCATTGCATTGATATATATATATAAAACATTGTAATATATAAAAACGTATAGCATTGATAAGTATAAAACTTCGGGAGTACGTAACTTTTAAAAATAGTAATTTTTCTTTCATAATTTCTTCAATTTTGACATAGATTGTTGTATATTACAATATTTCTGAAAAACATTTTTGCATGTATTTCAAAGCTAAAATGAAAAAGACAAATTTAAAGATTACATATTAACTAGCAGAACGCGCACGGCATTGCCCGTGGAATCAGGACTTCAACAAAATGAAAGAAAAAAAAATCCCGCCCACAATGACATGAAAAAGTTTTGGAAACAAAGGACCCACATTATTGATTTTCCCGCATATTTTTTCGCGATAAGAACATTTCATCTGCAGAAAAACAGTACAGAGTACGTTAATACAAAACAATATTAAAAAATTGTGAAGTGAAAATCATTATTATACTGCAAGCAAAGTATGCGAGACGAATAAATAAGTTAAGATACTGCCGAAAATAATAATGCACCGTCAGCCAATGAAATTGCCTGAAACGTTCCTTAAAAGTGTCGCGGGAGGAAGCTCGCTAGAGAAAAATAACTTTCACCTGACCAGGAAAAAATTAATTAAAAAAAACGGGAAAAGATATTTTAACCGTTTCTCGTTTTAAATTCGACAGAACTGTTCTAATTATAAGCTGAAATAAATTGAAAATAACAGTATTATTAGAATGACGGATGCAGCAAATTTAAAAACAAAAGTAAAATATCAGAGCAATATTTTTCCAATAAAAGTTACTTTTGTTTTTTTCATTTGTTTTGCGTGTGATTGCAAGCCTGTTTGACTAATTTAAATGCTGAATGTCTGAGCCGTCGAGGAAATCTGTGTAAATGCGACAGGCACAGTAGTCTGGCACTGTGAAGTTTAAGGTAAATCTCGTTTTACGCGTTAAAGGCGCCAGCGTAAAACCGCTACTGAAGAGCTTAACTCTATCAATATTAAATCAGTTGCAACTCGCGTTGAAGCAAAGTTTCGACTATTTCCAAATACTTCAACGAAATTTCCAATCCCATCATCAAGTAGTGCCTGTTTTGTTCGTTAGAGTGTTTAATCCTGATGGGTTTGAGGGAAGAGATATATTTTCTTAGAAAGTCCGAACACAAATTTGCTACCCTCTTTTGAGAACGTGAACTGCTATTGCGGTTTTAAAGAATTTTTTCTCATTTTTGTAAAAACAACTCGGAAATTTTAGTAATCTGAAGTCCCAGATCTAAGATACTCTAAAGATCTTTGGAATCAGAGGGTTAAAGAAAAATACCAAACATTTTTGACAGCGACCTATTTTGAATTTTTAAAAAAATTGTTTGAAATTCGTATCTAGTGATCCCAAAATTAAAATGATAAGGTTTTCAGCGCTTAATTTTGATAACTTCTTCAGTACAATTTTTTTGCACAAAAATATAGAAAAGAGTTATAAAAAAATTTGAAATCTTTTAAAAACTCATATTTTTAATATACAATATGTTCATAATTAGGGTTGCCAAACGTCCCGTATATACAGGACTGTCACCGTATTTCAATACTCTGTCCCGTAGTACTATTTGTCCCGTTTTGGCAACACTGAGAGTGTATTCAACCACTTTGTACATCTAAAAGATTATTTAGAGAAAAATAATACCAACCCAAACTGTGAAAAAACTATGAAATTGAATATGGAAGAGAAATGGCAGAAGTTTTTTGTGCATACAAAGTATATTGATCAGAAATCATGTCTAATAAAGCTATGCGAATACGTATTTGCCAATCCATCCCACAGTGCCAATGTGGAGAGAATATTTTTCCTGATATCAACTTCAATGGCCAGACGAAAGAAGCAGGTTGACATTGGAGACAGTTGGGCAATTTTGATTTGTCATTATCATTGTAAAATGACTTGCGCCCAATTCTTTAATTATGTGAAAGAAGTAAATGACATAATTAAGAAAGTAAAATCAACTTTAAAATATGAATGGGCTAAAAAGGATTAGCCTCGCATCTTTTTTTATTATTATTATTCAACGTGTTCATTTTATTAGATTGCTTAAACTTTATCAGAGTAAAATAAACCATTTCCTGCCCATTTTTCATCTTTTATTTATTTAGCACTTAAACGTTTCGTATTAATGCTTGGGAATTATGGCAACCATAATTATAGCAGACAAGTAGATTTAAATTTCAGAGTAAGACATGTATATAATTTATTATATTCGGTTAAGATCACAAGAATTTCGTTTACAAACCTTTTTATGAGTCCTGTACCAATCCATGGGAGCAACAATCTGTACTCCCAGCTTTTCTCAATAAGCTCTGGACTGCTCAAGACAGCCTGCAATATTTTTAATTACTAATGTTGAGCATTCGAACTTATGTTGAAGAGTATCATTTACGATTCAATCTTTGCATTTCTTTTCTCTCTCTCATTACTGTTGTTTAAACGTATAATCGTATTGATAAGTTTCTAGAAATAACTTACAAGACATAATTAGAAACACAGAGGAGTAACTCGAGAAGTTTATAATTTTCTATGTATTTTATTGATGTTTCTGTATTATTTTTGAAGAATTTTTACAAAGGCTAAAGGCTACTAGGCTAATTTTTAAATGTCATTTAGGACAGAATAGTGAAGAATTAACCTATCAAAAATGGTCGTAAGTGAAGAATATATAAGAAATACGGTATCATCTCTTTTGTTTTATCAGATATTATCTCTTGTGTAATCGTCCTTTTTAGTACTGAAAGGTCTTTACTCGACAGAAGTAATAAAACATTGATGTTTTAAGTAGCAACGAAAGTTCATTTACATTGTGAATATCCGTTCTTTTTCTGAAAGAGTACGATATATTTTCAACTACTAGTGTGTAGAGCAATTATAGTGCTTTTAGTGATAATTTAGATGAAAAAAACTGAAGTAGTGAAAGAAATTAAACTTTCACAATTTCCTATCTTTTTATTGCATGAAAGCGTTTCATATTATTTCCGGAATAATTAAATAGATAGTTTCACATCACATGACGAAAAATAATGAAATATATTTTTAATGAGAGCGTAAAAGTTTGATTTGACTCTCTGAATCTGAAGGAAAAAGATGAAAATCTAATTTTCTAAATTTATTAAAGAGGAGTGTCTTCTCGGTAGAACTGTAATTTTGGAATTTACAAATTCAGAAAATGTATATTCATTATCTATCCCAAATTGTTTGGAATAAATATATCTATTAAAGATTAATTATATATGTGATATTATGACATTGTAGAAACGCCCATGAATTTTCTTCGTTTGGATGGTACTCGTAGACTATGAAGTATTGCTTTATTTTGTTCTGTATGGGAAAAGATTTTATGTACAATTTCTTGCACATAAAGTAGAAATCCAGAAATCAAAACCTCAGGAATCAGAAATTCCGGATATTCCGAACAACTTTTTTTAATTTTCTGAAAACTTTTTACTGCAAAAGTAAGGAGAAATAACAATTACGAATCAGAAACAAAACTAATGCTTATTTCTAAGTTAAAAGAAATATTCGAATCGGTCTTTAAGAATAAATATAGCACCTTAATTGGGAAAAACGAACTCAAACATCTTCTTTTTACCCTCAACTCGTTTGCAACTGTACCGTGCGAGTCGCCACGAAGATGATTAAAGAAAAATTTCTTTTTACTGATTTGAGTTTAAATGGCATACTATATTTCCCCCAATTTTAAAAAACCTTTCAAAATTCATTTCAAACACAATATGTAGCATTTTTTTCTATTACAGTAATTAAATTCAAACCGATTTATAGTTTTCTAAAATCCTTCATTCCCGTGTTTTTGCCCCTTTTAAAGTTATGATAAAAATACCGCTATAGTTGAATACTTACAGAAAGGCAGAATTTTTGCCTCCGCTTTTATTTCGTAGTATGTGCACCTTTCAATTTGTTTTCATAGTAATCCAAAGACGTGAGTTATTTACTCTCTATGTATGAGATGCTTCATTTAATTTTTGCAAATTTTTAAATGATCCCAATGAGCGTCTAAATTCATTTAAGGTTATTGAGTCCGGTTATTATCGAAGTGAGAGAACTTAGGCTGAAAAAGAATGAACTCTATTCGTGGTTTTTCCACTCAAGCACACAGATAAAAAAAAATACGAGAATGGTACTTCGGATAATGGTGTTTTAAAAGAGATATTGATAAAATTAAGCATCGCGAAAGGAAACGAAACAAAACGTCTCTTTACAAAAAAAGTGGTGTTAAAATTGACTTAAGTTTAAGTTTATTTGAATTTAAGTTAAACTTATTTAAGTGATACAAACACGAGCTATATACAGAAAAAAATCTACATCAAATTCCATCTTGTGTTGTCATAAACAATTTGTCTCGTTCATCCTGCTTTTATGCTTCTTACGTTCTGTTTTTAGAAGAAGACGTTAAAAATGCCAATCGTAAATTCGAAGGTTTTGGTGTTCATTTTAAGAGCAAAATTTACCTGAGTTTTAATAAATTCTAAACTGCAACTAATGGCTATAATAACCACGATGTGAAGGATCTTCTATCGTCGCCGTATCAATGATGGGTAAGAAAAAATGCAGTATCAAGGATTGCTAGATTCGTGCCATGTAGTTCAAAGGGCGGAGATAAATAGAAGAGAGGGGTAGAACTGTTGGCCGAAACAAATTTATGGAAATGCATAAGCTGTTATTTCAGGTGTGTTAAGTCTCATATATCAATATAACAGCAAGTTAAAAAAAGTTTTAATACATAATTTTTATCATAAACATCATTTAAAAAGTTACTTCTGATTACAGATGATTTAAAAAATTAAATTGTAATGGATACATGGAAGAAATACTAAACTTTAAGATTAGAAAAAAGACTTACAGAAGATTTAAGAAACATTTCAATCAAGGATTATTCAATATCTTTTAATATTGAATTCTTTATTTTTCGATTTCCTTTGTAAATATGGTATTTATTTTGATTCATTCGCATCAAATGCAGATGAAGACAAATGTTAATTCCTTTTCGATCTGGTGAGAAATTCCACTGAATTCAAGATCACAAAGTTTGAAGTATTTGCCAGCCTGATTTCGAAAAATTGAAAATTTTCAAGAAATATTATCTCTATCTTTGGATGCGGTTTTTGGTTAATTTTTACCACGTGTGAAAGTTAATAAGTCTTTGTAAGATTGAAAATGAGTAACATAATCTTGAAGTCAGTTTTGAAAGCAAACACAGAAAGCAGGATTCCCCCTGCCTTCGAAGAGAGAAATATGACAGCTGACCGAAAGATGCCGAATACATGAAAAGGAATAAATTCATATTTCTACTTATTTTGTAGACTTTTTTACCTTATTCATCTTCTACTTGCTTTCCTCTTACTTTTTCGTATATAATTAAGCATAATAATAGTCAAAGACTTCTATCTCCAGATTTTGATGAATCTTCACGCTTAAGGCAACCCCGAGATTGAATCAATCTGCATTTTGAAATAATGTGGCCAAACTTTATAGTTAAGTCAGGTATAGAGAAACAAGTTTTTATCAATAGAACATGAGGTCCAGAATGCGAAGAAGATTCGATACCTAGGGTCTTTGCCAGTGAATTGAGTAAAAGAAAAGAATACATCAGATAAAATGCACAACACAGAATGAATGGAATACAAATTTACAATAACGCAACAATCCAGTTGCATGAATAACAACATTACAAGTGGTTTGCGGCAACACAGATATGATAATGTCCAGTATGATACAGTACCTTTAACAAACCACTGGAATACTTGAGTGTAGAAGAACATGTTTTCAAAGCACTCGCCGTCTGATGCGATACACGCTTTTCATGTTGCTATTCATGTATCTGGTTTGTTCTGCTATTGTATTTTGTATTCCACTTTATCTGTATATACATTTTATCTGGTATATCTTTACTTTCTTTAACTTAATTTACTGACAAAGATTCCCGTAGTGAATTCCTTTTGGATTTCCGACCCCATGTTCTATTACAAAAATAGCTTTTTCTGTATGCCTGGCCTACCCTCAACCATTTATTTCAAGACGGTACTTAAAAGTACTACTTTAATTACGCTCGTATCTTCGTAATTTGGCCGTTTTTCCTAAAAGAAATCACATGAATACGAGGAATGTAACTGATGGAGGTGAGACTTGTAACCTTGTTTTTTTTTCCAGCTTTCGGCTCAGCTGATAGCGTCAAAAGTAAATTTTATTTATGGATTTGGATATTACATGCAAAACTAAATAAATAAGTGACTAAATTTTTGCACTGAAAACTGCTGGGGGTGTTGCAGTTCCGCAGTCCCTATACACGATCCGCACTGTTCCCAATCGAAGTGCCAAAATGGCTTCTATGCAGCAAAAGGTGATGTGCGTTCCCTGGTTTCACGAAAGTAAATCAATTGTAACAGTTAAAGACGTTTTCGCTTAGAGTATTCAAATTGTCAGTCTCCAAGTAAGAACTCAATTAAGCGTTGGTGTGAAATATTTTTGGAAACAGGAAATGTGCAATATAGGAAACGTGGTGGAAGACCATCGGTCTCGGACGAAATTGTTGAACGAGTGAGGGAGGCTAAAGGAACCTTAATTGCTTATATCAAGGCTTAATGGAGTTCTGGAGACTGACAATTTGAATACCCTAAGCGAAAACGTCTTTGAACTGTTACAATTGATTTGCTTTCGTGAAACCAGAGAAAGCACACGCCTTCTGTTACACGGTAGTAATTTTGATTCTTGCATTGGGGATCACCCGCAGCAGCAGATTCAGAACGGTGTAAGGACGTGCCATCTTTCTAAAAAACTGTTTCAACAGCGCTTTCATTTAAGAAAATGCAGTTGCTAAATGATTGGGGTTTTTATTATTAGTTTTTGAAATGGGTCCAATTATTTATGACTACCCTGTATTTACATCTTACATCAGCTTCATCAACAATAAAATTTGTTCATCTATTATCCTCCACTTGATGCAGATCAATAGTTTTGATGTCAAGAGCACATTTTGAATTCCATTTATGTAACTTGACGCGTTATCGTGTTCACATATACATGAATAGACAGCCCACTTTTTAGTGTATCTGGTCCAAAATTTGATAACAATGCACAATTTAGATGAAAAAGACAGTTTCCTATTCTAATTTTTATAGAGTTGTTGCGTATTTGAGATGTAGTTATCACATAAATATGAACAAAAAAGCAAGCAGACAATCCAACCTGACCTCTGATGGATTTGGCCCAAAATAGAGTGCAAGTTTAGAATTTTTGTGACAAGGCCTTATATAAAATTTTATTTATATTTCTAATTGTGTTTTTGTGTAGTTGGGATGACATATACTCGGACAAACAGAGAGACTTCTGTAAATGGAAACTGAATTTGTATTGCCTCCATCTGCATATCAATCAGTCTTTGTTTCATCCCACCGAGGAGAACCTCAGATATGGGAATGAGAAGTTGCCGTATAAGTCGGCGGGTTCTCACTTCCCTGGTAGGTACAATAATGCCGGTGTACGGTTGAGTTACCTCCACTCTGATGACGAGATATTCCTCCTGCGGGAGGGGTTGGGACGTGGCGGTGGTTGCCATTAGGACTCCACTCTCAATTCCCGTTTGCTGTCTTGGCGACCTTCATTCAGATCTCCCTGGATACCTTGGCTGGAGGAGGGAAACTCGTTTTCGATATGATTCACTATTACATTTACCAAGGAAATAAAAAAAATCTAAGCATTTTTGATACTATGACATTCCACATTAAATTTTTAAAAAACTTATTTGTAATTAAGAATATATTGTTAAATGAAGTTTAGAGCCGGAGTGTTCTAGGTTCGAATCCCGATTCCACTGATGATCCGTCGCATATTTGGCCTGTTGCACTTTAAATCATACATAGGGGGTCAGACGTCCTCCCGCTGGTGTGGAGCGGAAGTCTAGAGAGGGGGATGCCAGTTCATGTGTCGTCCTCTCCATACAACCGTGGTTCAAAATTACGAGGTCTGTCCCGAAATAGCACCGTGTTACTTCAAAATGGGAATTTAATATAACTAAACTAAACTTAAATGAAGTTTATGTGAAAGACTTTGCATTAAAACTTTCTTACTATATACGGCTGAGACGCGAGTTTGACAGATTAAAAATAAAGGCTTTCCCACTTCCAAAAATTTATTGGAAATAATACTACTTCCATTTCGAAAAGAATACATCTGCTTAACATTTTAATATATAGTGAGAGGTAGATTATTTCAACTACATTTTTAATACTTTGTTCACGCGTTCGAGCTTACGTAGACGCATGGCACGAATAATGTATACTTCCTTGAAAAATCTCTCAGCAGCTTTCGGTCGAAAGTAGGAGACTCCAGGTAAGTCGCTCCTTTAAATTGAATTACGTTTCTTTTATATTAAATTAAATAAAATTTTAAGTTTTGATTTACTGAGGGCAACTGAATCTTAGTAATATTTTAACATTAGAAAAGTGGTTGATTTCATTTAAAAATTCAACAGAATATTTGAATTTAAATTTTAAATCCTTCAGTATAACGGAAAAAAAACTTGGATGCTCCTCCGTCGACGTAGTGTAAAATAAATATATTGTTCATTCCGTTTATTCAGTTCATTCGGGCAATTTATTTACATGCTCAAATAAATACTATGGTTTGAAAAGATGGCTTAAATCATAATTCGTAAATAACTTTTTAAATAACTGAATTTCTTTCTTTAAATATATTTCTAGGGAAAAAAATTAATTTATTAGTTCAATTTTCTGACAAAATTTCCCTGCAAAGATATATTTGCTCTTCTTTGATACATTATCAACTCATTTCTTGGCATAACAAATTTTATTATACATTTTTATTTCACTTGGTATGATATAGTTTGAAAAGGTGGCATAAAACATAATTCGTAAAAAAACTTTTTTAAATAGTTGATTTTCTTTCTTCAAATATTTTATTAAGGATAAAAATGAATTTATTAGTTCAATTTTCAAACAAACTGCATACATATGTTTATGCTTTTTATACTTATACATTATCAATACATTTCTTAGTATAACACATATTACTACACATACTAGCTGCGTCGCCCTGCGTTGGGCGGGCTATCTCGAATAATGTGATTACCTGGCGGAGAGTAGAAGTAAAGTCACGTGACACATGCCCAACATTCTCTTCTAAATAAATAAGGAGAAAAGAGCGATTCAAACATTCCGCCCGCGAAGACGAGTCGAAATCGACGTATTTTTTAAAAAATCGCAAAAAATCATTATTTTGTAAGAAAATTATTATACTGTATCCTCGCGAAATGAATGGTCTATCCGATTCCGGAATTATTTTTTGTCTCACTTTAGTACGGCGAGAAGGAAATAACCCGGCGTTGCTCGGGATCCATATTTCTTCATATGCCCGCTTCCAGTTTATTTTTCTACAAATATATTGTCCTCTTTAAAAGAAATATCTCCTTTGAATCCTATATTGCTGAATTAAAACTTTCAAATGAAGCCTCCTTATTACCTTAAAACAGTATGGTTTGAATGGAAACAGGAGAGGTTTGGAAAAAGAAATTTTATTTTAAATTTTGAAACAATGTTTAATAATTATTACAACTTTAAAATGAACAATTATACTTCCAAAGTTTATAAATTAAAAAATGGTATTGAAACCGACTCCGTTGCCTCCATAAAAGGCCCACTCCTCAACTCTCCAACTCTGATGTAATTAAACAAATGTAACTACCATTTATTCGAAGGTGCATGAAGCAAGATACACTGCATAAATGAAATCTCAAAGTAAAACATCACGAGAAACAACATTTTTAGTAAAAATCCTATTTGAGTAATTTAATTTTCCCAGTTTCTTTGTATAAATTACCAAAATCCGCACACAATGCCATCCATATTGCATTCTTGCAGCATTCAACAAGGAAAGAGCAACACGCAATTAAATATTTGTTTAAACGATGAAAACGTTGATTGAATTGCACTGCAGCAATGAAAAGTATTGTTGTAAATTAATTTTTAATTACTCTCTTTTTTTACTAATTATAATTTCGGAATTAAAATTATCAAGATGGATTCCTTGAATTATTTCCCATCTTTTGGTACTTTCGGCGAGCTTCTCCGTCCAGCGATTCGTGAGAAGATAGCCTCACATACATACATACATACCGTCGAAGTTTAATAGTGTAGATGTATTTATCTTTGTATGGTTTCATGTTTGTAAAGATGAAATTCTTTAATCAATTTTTTAACCACTTCCTGAAGTGCTAGAACAAGGATGTCGAACTAAAATGCAAGAAAAGGCTAGATTTATATAAGCCGCAAAGAATAAAAACCTTCAGTTCTTATGGAACTGTAGGGTTTTTTTAAAGACAATATAAAAAAGAACAATCACATCTTGGTAAAATCAATATATTCCATGATGCCAAGTGTTAAGAAACACTTGGATTGAAATATCCTGCTATTAGTGATGCCACCCAGCTATGGAGTTAATGTTACAACCGTTTCTTAAAAAAGTAAAAGATGATGATAGGTCCCTGGAGTGGAACGCAAATACATTCCCATGACGGATGCATATTGATTCTTTCTTCTTGAATCTACAAATGTCCTTGAGGAATCAAAGGATTCATTGATTGATTCATTGAGGAATCAAAAGATTCAGCACTTTTCCAATTGGAATTCTTTGATTCCAATTGGAAAAAGCTGGAACAATGAATTCTACCAGAAAATGAAACGATGAAATTGATAATTTTTTGGATAAAAGAGTTGCTGACACATTAGATCTCAAAATGTCTACGTTAAAAGAGTGTAGGTATAATGAAATTGAAAATGATTTAAACTGTACTCTGTTGTTATTTAACATGTGACTTTCAAAATAATATTATGCTTTTGTACGTACTCCATATTATTAATTCTACGAATTTAGGATATTATGGATTGCAGGTTTAATTTTATGTAGAATTTTAACAAACTTTTCTTAGTAGAAAAACAGAAGCTATTTGAAAGCGAAGTTACAATTCGAGATCATTATGTTTCAACTGTTTAAGAACTCTTCTAAGAAATACTTATTATTTCCATGGGGAGAAGAGAACGGCTTATTTCTCTTCCCAGAAGAGTGATTAAAATGGCTTTTAAAGTAATTTCATATACATGGTGTTCGATAATCTCAGCTTCAACTCAACATTGCGATGAAAAACATCCAACAATTCATACTTCTACTCCTAATTTCCGAGAAAATTTCTCTCAAATAACAATGACATCACATCCAGTCACGAAGAAACTTTCTTTTAAACATGAAAAACAGCGCTACAGGCATAAAGCATAATGTTTAGTTTCAGAGTTCAAAAACGACCATATTGCATAAAAAGGTATAACGACGAGAAGTAGAGGACAGGTCCCGGTCTAGTAGTCCGGTTTTACAGAGTGCAAGCTGGCTGAAGACGAGCGATTAATTCTGTTCCTTTTGTAATTGTGGTTCGATGAGTCATATTTTCAAATGCCTCCTCTCCCCCCTCTAAAAAACCAGAATTGCTCTAAATGACGATATCCGTTCAGACAGAGCTCTTGTGTAGCAGTTTCTATGGGCCACTTATCTGGCACATATCAACTGCGTGTATGGATGACTTGACCAGTTTGCTGATAGATATTAAACTTCTAGGCGAATCTCCTTTGCTCTGTATCAATATTAAAGAAAATACTTTGTATTCATTTCAAAATATGATTAATGATATAAATACCGCAGTAAATAGGCATGGAAATGTTATGCGTTTTCAACATGAAAGGTTTTAAGAAAATAGTTTATTTAAACGGAAGATATGAAAATTTGCAGAGCATTTTAGAGAAAAGTAATTTCCCTGAAATTTGCTAATCATTTCATTGATGAAGACTTTTAATGAAGCTGAAATTCAGTTTTGAAACAATTGAGCTTTAACTTTATATCTTGCTGTTTGTTAAATGGTATTAATTCGATAATAGGTTCATAGCGTTCAGCAAGCAGAATGAATGTAGAAAATGTCTTATATATGAGGAATTCCTTTAATGTCTTATATATGAGGAA
>BGPR01021391.1:0-16699 GCA_013235015.1 Araneus ventricosus
TTTTTTTTATTATTATTACTATTTTTTCTCTCATTCTGTTGCTTTGCTGGTTTCCTTATTCTTGCTATTCGTGTCTGTTTTCATAACGAATAGATTCATTTTTTTGTATGTTGTTTTATTTTTACTGGAGGTGGGAATTAAGGTTATATACATATATATATATATATATATATACACATACATATAACAAAAGAAAACATTAAAACAATGGCAGAAAAGAAAAAGTAAAATAACAAAACGGAACATAACTCTAACGTCCGGGACGCGTCAACAGCAGGGAAGTCCTTTTTGTATAGAGGTGTTTTTTACTTTCTCGTATACGAAGCATACAAGGAGAAAGTATTGTAAGCGTCAAAAAATTCGAACTCGAGATTTTGACGAATCTCCACGTTTTAGATCTCCCTGAGTCCGAAAAGCACAATTTTGGAATTATATCTATCTGTCTGTGAACACGATAACACAAAAACTATTAAAGCTACGGGAATGAAATTTAGTAAGTGATTTTTAAACATAATTTGTAGGTTTCTATCAAATTTTGGACAAAATCCGTCAAAGAGAAGTCTGTCTATTTGTATGTCCGCGGTCATGCGGACACTATAACTCAAAAACTTGAATAGCTAAATGGATAAAATTTGGTACACAGTTTTATCGTTATAAATGTAGATCTGTATAAAAGTTGGGGCCAAATCCGTCAAAAAGAGGCGTTCAAATTGCATATTCAATTTCCTTTAATCCGATTCTCATGCGCATGCGTATTGGTAGCAATCTGTTATTGTTGTAAATTTTATTTACAACAGTAAATAATGTTTTCAAGCATCAATTGTTAACATTTTTTTTATTGTTGTAAATCAAACTGATCTCATTATTTCAGCAAATCTTTTATTCACGCGCTTTTGCAATTGTTACGGTTGTGGTAGTATAAATTGTTTTCTTGGGAATTCAATTCCAAAGCAGAATTTTCGCTTTAGTATTCATTGAATTGCCTATTTTATCGCGCCTGCTTCAAAGTAATATTTTTTTGAAACGTGGCAACAGATATTTGATTTCAGGTTTATTTGTTTTTTTGTTTTACTTTCTCGTATACGAAGTATACAAAGAGAAAGTATTGTAATCGTCAAAAAAATTCGAACTCGAGATTTTGACGAATCTCAATTTAGAAAGTATACGAGAAAGTTTAGGGGAGACCACTCCCGCTGGTTGTCGTGGTTTCTGTATGCATATATATATATATATATATTGGTAGATAGCGCCACTATTATTAGAAATAGTTTGCAAATGATAATATGAAGAATTACATCATTATTTAAATTTTAATATCAAATTAAAATAGGCTAATATAACGTTTTTTTTAAAAAATATAAATTTATAGTTTAATTTAGTAATGATGATTTAATATAGTATATATATAACATATTTTAGTTAAAATATTTTCACAATGAATGCGGAACTGTAATTCGTATTTAGCTTTTGGTATTTTTTGCTAAGACTTTGAATCGGTAAGCATTTAGTTAATTTTCTCATTCTTTTTTTAATATATTTTGGAGATTTACTCCTATATTTGTTGACTTTTTCCAATAATTGGCCCTCACAGAAGGTTGGTGCCAATAAATTTCGAAATAATGTGACATAATCGATTCCTAAGGTCGATTGGCATTTGACTGTTGGAATTCCATTTCTGGATTGTCTTTTTAATAGAAATAGTTTGTAATCTTATTATCTTTCTGTATTTCATTGTGTGAATAATATTAGATTATATTGTTTATTGTATTTAATTTTAAAGGACAGTTTAATATGTGTATTTGATGAAAATGTTATTTGAGTTTTAATGGTTTAAAATATATATAACTATATAGATAAATATATACATTAATTTTTGAATTTTGACCATTTTTAGTCCAATTTTCACAAATTTCTGCCCATTATTAATAATATATATGTATATATATATATTATTAATTATTAATATGTGTTTAAATATATATTATTAATTAAGCCCAATAATTATATATATATATATATTTATAAAGTTATATAGTTATGTATAAAGTTTACGTATAATAAAACCTTGACAGTACATACAAAAAATTAAGCTTTCGAGAATAACTGTAGGTATAAACTTTATTCGCTCTGTACCCAAAAAATGTTTAGGCTTTTCAAATATAATAATTATTGTCTATAGATTTCTTGTATGAATCATCAAATTTCTTGCAAATTAAAAAAAAAGAAACTGTGATTTAATTAGGACAGAAAATACGCATGCCACTCTACAACAGAATATCGATTTTTTAAAAATTATATTGCTGCAATTGAAAGTTAGTAAATATTTATTTTATGATACCATAAGTGCTTCATGAAATTGCCTAATGACTAGATTACTTGAAAAAAAGTATGAACATGAATATCGCATCACATAAGACACATCGCAAGTTTTTCTTTCTAAGTACCTTATCCTGAAATAAATGACTTATTTGTTAAAATGTTTAAGGATGCGAATACGCCAAGAAATATTTTGACCACTGAAGTAAGAATGGAGCATAATTGCATGTAACACGGTTATAATAGCCGTAAAATTAGAAAATTTTAGTTTATTATACATTAAAATATTTTTTTGGGAACAAAAACATGTAATAAACACAAATTAAAGTACTTTCATCGCATTTGAAGCTGAAGCTTTTCTCTCTACATTTCTTGATATAAACTTGTCGAAAATTGCCTGCTTTCTTCTACCACAGATACTGAATTTGCTAAAACTTTTGGTTCATCGGTGTATTATTTTTTTAACAAGGCTTCTAATACTCAAAGAATCAACGCTACACAAAAATATCATACAAAGAATCTTGAAGAATATTCAAATAAACACAAAGGACGAAAAAGTAAATTCTTTTAACTTGCTGACCAAACAAAAATCTGTTAGAATTAAACAATTTCATCCATTTCAGGACATATGGCTTTGCAGTACTTATTTTACTTTCAGCTTTCTTATGCGAACAAGCTAAATACGACGTAGATCCAAAGTTAGAATCACCACGGTAAGCCCTTAAACTTTTCGGAGTCAACAGTGGTAGTAATACAGATGTATCCCAAATATGAGATGTAAATGTAGTGAGACATTATCACTACTAATAACAATAATTGGACTTTTTTTTCATTATTCTTGCTATTTTTTCTCGCATTCTGTTTCCTTGTTGGTTTCCTTCTTTGTGCTTGTCGTGTCTGTTTTCATAAAGAATAGATTCGGTTTTTCGTATATTGTTTTACATTTACTGGAGGTGGGAATGTAAGTTATATATATATGATAGATGGATTTATGGATGATATTGAGATATGGATTTCCTATTCATTTCTTGTTTACTTATGTTAATAAAAAAATTTTACCACCATTAAATTAATAGTCTTTTAGATTTATTTGTTTTGAAATGATCATATTTATAATTCACAAAGATTTTAGTATTACACTACATAGGTAGATGGCACCATTAGATTTAGAATAAGATTGCATCATTTAATTTTAAATATATTTCCATATTAATATATATTATTATAATGAGTTTAATTTAAATTTATAATTTAATTTGATTTTTAATGATGTTTAGTATAGTATCTATAACCTAATTTTGTAATAATATTTTCACTTTAAATGTGGAACTATATTTTGTATATTGATCATGTCATTACAATAGGTAAGTCTATGAATTGGTAAGCATTTAATTGTATTTTCTCGTTTCTTTCCTTGAAATATTTCGGAGATTTACCCCTATACTATTTGTTTTATCCAACAATTGGTTTTCGCAGAGGGTTGGTGCCTTTAAATTCGGATTAATGCGACATATCAGTTCCCAAGGCTGGTAAGCATTTGATTGTTGGAATTCCAATTTTTGGTTTGTGTTTTTCATAGTAATAATAATCTAACTAGTATTAATACATTAGTTTTAATTTATCTTTTTGTATTTCATTGTATGATTATTAATAAGGTAACATTTTTTATTTTTTATTTTAATTATCAGTTTAATAAGAGTTTATATTCAAAATGTTACTTGAAGTTTGATTGTTTGGAAAATATTTAACTATATATATATAGGCAATCAAGAATAATAGTTAGTTGAAGTTTTTTTTGTTTCCAAAAAATGTCAAGGGTTTTCAAATAAAATAATTTTTCTCGTTGTAATTCTTGTATGAATGGTAGTATCTCCTGAAAATTGAGAAAAAGATATCAATATTTGACTTAGCTTAACATATACTTTTCTGTCCAACCAACATTGGGAAATTTGAGCAAAAATTCTCAATGCATCTGCTCATCAATCTGTAATCCTTTAGGTTAAATATATCTAAGCCGTTTATTAGTATTCAGGTCTATTTGTGATTAATTAGTAAATACTCTTATTAATTTTCCGGTTTGAAAACAATGTGAATTTCAAACAAATTCAATACAATTCTCTGTCAAACATTATTTTCTCTTCGAAAAAAATAATTTATAACTTACAATATTTCTTAGTTTCTGCTGTTTCGTTCGATGTTTAAAAATATGAAAACACCAAAATGCAAAAAGTAAAATGAAAATAAGTCTCAGATAAATTTACATTTTAGCTTGTTATTGAGATTATCATTCCCTTCTAGAGAATTTCAGGAACATTGAACGTGTCTACTGTAAATTAGACAGAATTGAAAGGACAAGTGAAACAATCATTAATCTAGTAATGTATTTTAATATTTTTTTCGGATGAGATTTAATTTCCAAAAATGTCAACTATTTTACTACGCACTTCCGATCTAATGCAAAAATGTTCTTTGATGGACAATGTGTGATGTGACGTGTTACTATTTGATTTAAGAAATAATATTACACTGCAAGAATTCCTTGTCATCTTTTCTAAATAACAAATACATAAATTCCTTTCAAAGTTTTGAGTTCCAAGGCATTTAAATAAAGAAAAAGGAGAAAATTGTGAAAAAATTAGTTTTCCTGCACTTTAAACAAATTTAAAGTGAACGTTCTGAATTTCAGAAATGCTTTTACAAAGAAAAGAATTGCGCAGGAACAGAGAAATGTGTCAGCGGAATCTAGTTATCTATCGATTGCTTATATGTTTTACTGCGTATATACTTTTGTAAATCAACATCAATGAATGAGATTTCTCTTTGGATTATCATTTGTCAGAGTTATAGTTATAATATAAATTCCATAAGAGAAATGCTTTAGTTCATAAATGTAGTATAGGAGCCTAGGTCCCGTGTGTAGTGATACAAAGTCAGAGGAAAAACTCTTTTGCCATTTTAGGAATTTAATGATGACGACACAAACAGTTAAGACGGCACAAACATTTAAATAGAAAACAGATATAAGCGAAAGAATTAGGAGGGCGACCACTGCCCTGTACATCAAGTCATATCAAATCATAGTAGGCAGTTTTGTCGTTGCGTTTCGTCGTTCGCCATCGCACAACAATGCCAGTCGCTAGCAAGAGAAAGATCTTGTGAAGTGACGTCAGCTGTAGCGAGAAAGTGTACGAGCGCCTCCTGGCGGGATACCACATAAATCCTAAGAAATAATAAATAAGAATGCATTTCTCTGGAAATAGGAGGATATTGTAAAAATGAAATGTCGAATCTCTTTTTTTTGGGGGTAGAAGAAGCTTAAGACACTTGTGGAATGCTTTGTATATTTTATCACACTACAGACCGTCGAAGACAGATTTTATATATATAAGATTTTCGGATCTTAAACTTTTTTTGAAAATGTAAAAATGCGTTTGGTTATAGGACGTATATGTATGTGGGCACAACACAGTTAACTATATATGCTATTTTTTATGTACAAGACCTATTGGAGGAATACATATTTTCTTTTTATGAATGAAATGAATTTCAAAATGAAAATAACGCAGCCAACTATCAACAGAACCAGCGGGAGTGGTCTCCCTTAAACATTCTCGTATACGCCTAACACATGTAGAGACAAAATAAGCTAAAAGGCAATAAAACGGACAAGAACCAATAACGCAGTAGAGAAAAAATAACCGAAACGTCATACCACGATTTCCGAAGGTCGTCCAACGAGGAAGTGGAATTAGAAGCCGGCGTGATTACAAATAGGGCTGGGTGTAAGATGAAGAAAAAGAAAATTGCAATTTGAACGCCTTTTTTAAACCGATTGACACAAATATTGGACACAAATCTACCATTAAGGTAAGAAGGCCACATACCAAATTTCATTTTTCAAAGTAATTTTTCAAAGAAGTTATTGCGTTCAAAATTATGCTATAATGCAGACAGAAAGACAGTCAACCCCTTGACGAATTTGATCTTAAATTTGATACAAACCTACATTCCCGAAGATAAAAATTTGTACTAAATTTTATCGACCTAGCTATTTAAGTTTGAGAGTTATCGAGTTCACATTAAAACGGACATACAGAAAGACAGACTTCCCTCGGATGGATTTTGGCCAAAATTTGAGATAAACCTACAAATTTCGTGTAACGTTCACACACCAAATTTAATCCCTGTAGCGTTAATAGTTTTTGAGTCATCGTGTTCACAGACACACAGACAGACATAATTCCAAAATTGTGTTTTTCGGACTCAGGGAGATCTAAAACGTGGAGATTCGCCACAATCTCGAGTTCGAATTTTTTGACGATTACAATACTTTCTCTTTCTTTAATTCGTATACGAGAAAGTAAAAAGTAGAAATGTACTATTCTTGTAGCAACTGGTAGAAAGAAAGTAACCATCTTCAGAGACAGTGTCTTCCCGAAAAGCAAAGTATTTCCCTAGGTCCAATGAGGTTTGTTGCTGCTATACCCTTCAATAGCAACGGCATTTCTATTTTTTTAATTTTTTTTTCCATTCTTTTGTTCCTCTCCTCTGAGGTTTAATCCTCGGAACGATTCAGCTTTTGAGTAAAAGAACGTTCTAATCTGTTTTTCACACTTTTTTTGAGATGGAGGAAAATTTATTTATTTAAAAATCTGCTTGTTTTTTGTTTAATGATTAAGTTAAAACTTACTTAAGTTGAGAATAAGAAGGAATGTGAACGTTTGTATTGTTTAATATCATTTTCCCTTTCGGAAATTGTGAATTTATTTACATCCACGAGAATTGGAAAAAAAACAATTTTTTTTATTAGACCATCGCAAGTTTATTTTATATATGAAGTATTCTGTAAACTTTATATGTTTGCTTTGTGAATATGATAGCAATTAAATTATAGAAATGACTAATTTTTTGAAGAATGTTAGAATATTTCCTGTTGCGTGAAAGTTCGAATTTTTTCACAATTATAATACTTGATCGTATACTTCGTACACGAGAAAGTAGAAAAGGAAACTCTGATTTGGCAACATTTTTCAGTCACTATGCTTTTCAGGCCATCCTGAAAATATTAACACATTGTTTACTTTCTTCAAAATCTCCATCCAATGCGGAAGTTTTAATTTAGGGTTCATATTTTACCTCGCAAGGATTTGCGTAAATACTTTGCCTCCGTTTCGTCTGCATTTTATTTATCCTTTCACCGTTTCTGTCATTCTTTGAGGATTGAAGAGTAACATACAATAAACTGAAGATCTTCAAACTTCAATCTTAAGACTTCGTTCCCAGCTCCTACTTTTTCTATTTTTATGAATTCCAGGTATATTTTGTGTCAATAACTTATAAGCCTAAAACTGTATGTTACTGATTACATTTTTTGGATGATCTTGCATAACAAAATAAAGTTACCTGATTTCCTTTGAGTTTGAAATAAATAATATGAATTCTAGAAAGTAAAAAAATAGAAGAAATAGATAGAATTAATGGTTTAAATATAATAGGACTTTTTTCAACAGGCTCTATTTTAGATAAAAATTATTTTCTACCTTTTCTTATGATTAAATCTTATATAACCCATAATCAATCAATCGTTTAATACAAAAATAATTTTTAAACAGCTTAGAATATTCTACAATTAAAAACTTTTCGTTCTGAAATATATAACAGAAATAAAATATTGGAAGCATGATTTTTAAGAATTTTTATCAAATTGTTAATTATACAGCTTTTTATTCCTGTAATATTGTAAGGGGAAAATAAATGAATTGATTTTTTTGTTGAAGCAATTTTCATTCTATTTACTCTCAACATATTGCACCTTACAAATGATAAGAAAACATGAGAACCTTTGTATGTATCGAATCATAATCAGCTCTCTTATAATATTTTTGATCCTCTAGAAACTTTTTTAGATAAAAATTATTTTCTTGCTTTTCTTATGATTAAATCTTATGTAACCCATAATCAATCATTCGCTTAATACGAAAATAATTTTTAAACAGCATAGAATATTCTAAAATTAAAGAAACTTTTCTTTCTGAAACATATAACAGAAATAAAACATTGGAATCATGATTTTATCAAATTGTTAATTATACAGCTCTTAATTGCTGTAATATTGAAAGGGAAAAATAATAAATTGATTTTTTTATAGAGTCAATTTTCATTCTATTTACTCTCACATCAATTATTGCACCTTATATATGATAAGACACATGAGAAACTTTGTATGTATTTAATACATAATCAGCTCTCTTAGAATATTTTTGATCCTTTAGATTAACTTTCAACAACCGGAGCATCTATGGATTTTGATTTTTTCTCTATGCCTTTTCTTAAATTAAAGGTAGCAACATTTTTTTGCGGGGTATAGTTAGTTTTAACTAGCATTTTCTTTCTGCTCAAAATCTTTTTCAGCTATCACTGACTTTAAAATGGAACTATAAAAAATTTGCTTTTCTTATTCTACAATTTCTTTCCATCAATTAATTCACAGTTCTTTGGAATTTATCAGGGACTAACATTTTAGCAACTTTATATATATATATATATATTGCTCATTTGCAATATATTTCTCCGAGTTAATTAGTTAACAATTTAGTAACTTTTTTTATATATATATTTTGTTCATTTGCAATACATTTCTCCGAATTAATTAGTTTTAAAGTTCAATTGTTTTTAGTATCAACATTAATTCCATGCCTGTAAAACTAAGTGTGTCACTAATTAGTTGCGTGAATATATTTTTTCACTAATTATGATCAAATCTTAAAAACCTAACTGAAAAGAAAATAATGCATTGGACGTTTAAAACATTTAATTTTTTATTTTAATAACATAGCCGTACGATACTTTTTTAGTTTTAGAAAATCGCATGGCATGAAAATCAATTTTTTATCATATATTTGCTTTCAAGTACAAAACCAGCACATTTTATAGTTGACTGTTTTAATTATAATTAATTTTTTTATTAAAATTACTATTTTTTATACTACAACACTTCAAGTATAATAGCATTTTTGATAGAAGTTAATAAAATTTTTATCCCTATTATTCATAATCCTGTATTTTTTCTGAAATATTTTATGTTCCATATGCAGAAAATAGGAAATATTTAATTAATGAAAGAAGATTTCGCCTTTTCTAAGAAAAAATTATATCACAGTTTACATTTCAGTAATTAATGAGACATAAAGCAGTGCAGTGTGATTTAAATAAAGAACCAGAAATAACAATTCAAACGTTAATCAAGAAAAATGAATCTTCATCCGCCATTGATGAATCAGCAATTGTTTTTTTTTAAATGTATTGCTATTCACTCGTAAAGTTCTATTGAATGGTTTATTTTAAATTCAGTATGTTTAGCTTTTAAATAATAATTGAATTTTATATTTAACAAAATATTAAGTCTTATATTTTTGCATTAAAACCAAATTTTTTGGCAAGTTTATTTAGTCAAAATCGGGTATTCAGAAATAGGCTTCAAATGTAAGTATCTAACAACAAGACAATTTGCATAGCGTGATCTGGTGTTTGACGTAATATTTTACACTTTTGATTATGATCGTCACTAAAAGGCTTCGTGATATTATTAAATTAATTCCATCCTACAGTCCCACTCCTTAATATCTGAAAGCGAAACCCAGGTGTCATGACGGAAACAGCACAGTGTATAATAGTCTCAGTATTGCATCCACTCTAATACGGCGTATCAATTGTAACAGAAATATGAAGAACATATGCATCACATTCTCTCTTATAATTAGAAATCTATCTAATTTATCTACAGCACTTTTGGTAAAAACCCACTAACTCCCTAAAATCAACTCTACATTTAGAATTTCCCATCATATCATCTATATAACTCAAAGCCAATTTTGAAGTAAACCTTAAAATGCATTATTGGTTATCATTTTTAACCCTCTCACACCGAGCGAGGCGGTCTAAAAATTTCCCCTTAACAGTGACGAAGGCCGGTCTGAGGCGGTAGGCTTCTTTTGATGGGAGATGAGGTTCTGAGACCTCTCAGGAGATAAGCGCGTAGGGGGTCCAATTAACCTTGCCAACCACAGTCCATTTCCGTGCTCCTTAAGGGAAGTTCATAGCAGGGGATGGGGTGGTGGGATAAATGACCAGCACCCAGGTTGGAAGAGTCCAATTCAAATTTCTATCCTCTCTGAAAGTCCCGGTTTTAAAGGGGATCGGAGAAAAAAAGTCTCCTCGGGATTAAAGAGTTAAATTGCAGGCAGATATTTGTTTTCCAGAAACTTTGCAAAAAATCAGAATTGAATATTTTTAATTGATTATTGAATATTTTTAAAACCCCTTCGAATCACAGGATGAGGACTTTTAGAAACTGCTTTTTTCTCACTTAATTTGGCACTACTATGACGCCATCGTTTAGTAAGTCAGACTGAAAACGATAATAGAAATTTAAAAAAAAAATATTTTATGATTATCACAGAATTCTTACTTTTAATTTGAGTCTTCCTTGCTGCAGTTAATTTTCAACTTCTAATGAAATGTCTTCACAAATGGAAGATATGTCGAAGAGAAGTTTAAGATTACAACAGTTAAATTTTTTAGCAATGGATTTAGTTTACATTCTTCTTACTGATTACACAATGCAACTGCACTTAACGAAGAGTGTTATCAGATAAATAAACCTTTTATCCAAGTTAGAGTTAATAACTATGGCAACCATTCCGCAGGATCAAGTTTTTAATGATTCTGCATTTGTAATACTGAAACTATGTCATCAGTCAATTATGTCATTTTCTTTTCTTAAGTTACCTACAAATCAGATTTATTCATATAAAAATCATCCAAAGCAAACTCTGTGATAAACTGAGGACATGGATTAGTTTTAAAATTAAATATAAGAACTTTCATAAAGCCATATTTACAAATATTTGACAGAGAAGAGAAAAATTAAATTTACATGCAAAAAATAGTGGAAAATTTCTGAAAAATTAAATTATTCCCGTTTGATCATGAAGATGAAGAAGCTTATAAATTATTATGAATATAAAACATATATTGTCAATTGATAAGTTGAAATGGAAACAAATATATTCCGAAAGCGTTTCTACATAGCAACTGTAAGCGTATTTAATATTATGCCTGACAAAAGCATGACTGCAACATAATTTTTGTATATCAGTGTATGATATCAGATAAGTGGCAACAGTAAGATGTTGCACTACTTTGAAATTGATTTTTAGAAATAGTCGAGAGAGAGACGATTACGAGAAGAGATGAGTACGGTACGTTTGAACGAAGTTACGTTGTACGCAGTTACGAAGTGTAATGGTTGTGCTTAATAAATGTTGTTTTGTTTTAAAAGAAGTCTTATGAATGCCAATCGAGAAGCCAACAGGAATCAGAAGTGGGATTAATTAGAAACCTGTGACTGAAAATCTCATCGACAGTTAAGTAAGGAGGAAGGAGTTTGAATCTCAAAGTACGTTAGGAAATTGGGTTTTTTACGTTAATTTGTAAATAAAAGTGTAGTAAACTACGACAATGTTTATCTTCGCTGGAGCAAGGAAGTGCGATTTGAAGCTATTGGCTGAAGAGCTTGGAGAAACGGTCAATGACAGCCATAAATTGAAAGATTTCAAAAAGATGATTTTGGCGATCAAAGAGAATGATGAAGAAAGCGCCAAGGAATGGTTGAATATGACCATCAGTGAAAGAATAGAAAGAGAAGACATTGCATAACGAAGACACCAGGAAGAAATTGAATTAAGAAAACAAGAATACGAGGAACGGATGCGAAAGGAGGAAAAAGAAGTTGCTGAAGGAAGACACCAGGAAGAAATTGAACTAAGGAAATAAGAATACGAGGAACGGAAGCGAAAGGATGAAATGGAATTTGAGCTGCAAAAATACACCTTGGAGCAGAAGGTAGGTATTTAAATTCAAATTCCGTCGCCAATCAAAATGTAAACAGTACGCGAATTAAGCCAAAGTTAGAAATTCATCATTAGATGCAAAAATTTAATTCCGATGAAAACGATATAAGTTTATATTTAATTACGTTTGAACGTTTGGCCAAACAAGATGAAATATTAGAGAAAACTTGGGTAACTCATTTGCTTGGCTTATTGCCATATGACGTTGCGCAGTTAATCAGAGAACCAGATGAGATTGCAAACGATTATGGCGAAGTTAAAAAGATATTGTTGAAACCGTATAAGTTAAAGCCAGAAAAATTTTGGCAAAAGTTTTTTACGCATAATAAGAATTTAGGAAGTACCTGGAAAAACTTTGCCAATGAATTAAGAAGATTTTTAATGAATCGGTCATTGGAGTTAAAGCAAACAGTTTTGAAAAGTTGAGCGATCTTATCATAACGGATCATATTAAATGTAAAGTGACTCAAGAAGTAAAAGATCATTTTATAGATGAATGGTCTAAGCTGAATTCGCCAGATGATTTAGTTGAAAAACTGAACGACTATGATATTTTGAGGTCAACTTTCAGGAGTAAACAACCACGTAAAGAATGGCATTACGACAAGCAGAACTCCTTTAAAGATGATTCAGCTGTTACAACCAACGAAAAGAAAATGCTGTACGGTATTACACATAATGAAAGGGGTGAGCCAAAATGTTTCAACTGTTCTAAATTTGGGCACATTGCAAGGAACTGTTCGCTACCAAACTCAGTTTTAATATGCCGAGAAGGTAATGAAACAGGCCATAAAATTATAAACTGTGTCGCGAAGGAAACTAATCATTGAAATGATGGAAGCTTATCTGTTAGACGAGTTGACGAGAATTAAGAAGAGAGTAATTCATTTTTGAAGAAAGCGAAAATTAATAATTGTAATAACGTGCAAGCTTTAATTGATACAGGAAGTTCGTGTTGTCTCTTAAAGATTTCAATTGCTCAGAAACTTAGACTGAAACTTGAACGTACTTTCAATAAAATTTACGGTTTTGGAAATCAAAAGATGCCTGCATTAACATCTGTTGGAAGAATTAAATCCCATATTGAAGTTGATAATGTAAAGGGCAAAAGCATAAGCATATACGTTGTTCCTGACGATGCGCAATCATTTGATCTTATCATCGGACGGGCATGGCTTGATCTTCCTCATATTGCTTATACAAAAATAGGAAAAAGAGTTCACACTGGATACCGGGAAGATGAACTATTTAGAAACTTTTCCGATTGATGAAAAAGTAAATCCAGTCTGTCTTGAAACAGTTGAGTCAGAGAGTGAAAGTTTGCAGACTAAAGACACTTCCCAGCAAAATATGATGGGCAATTCAGCGGATGATCTTAAAATGGTAAAGAATGAACTACGATTTCTACAAGGAGATATTAAGAACTTTAAGCAAGAGCGACTATCGCGGCTTCTTCAAATCCAGAAAAAGAATAAGAAAGTTGACAACTTGAAAAGCATCACCAATTCTTTAGTGAAAACGAATTCATATTACGACAAAAACAAGTCAGGTAAAGTATCGCTTCGTAACGGGGACATCGTAGCAGTTAGAAGAACACGACACCTAACACGACAGGTGAATCAACAAAGACGCAACCACGACACCGAGGACCCATGGTTGTCACAGAAGTACGTCCTAGTGACACATGTAGAATGTCACAACTAGAACCTAGAAAAGGCCGTCCTTATGCTAGAATAGTTCATGTCAGTCAGTTAAAGGCCTGGAGCAGCTGGAATGAAGATGATGATGACTCTAGTACGAATTCTCAGTACCTGAATTCTCTAGTACCTGAGATGTAAAGATATAAACGAACTGTAAGAAAACCACTGCGTTATGGAGATTTTATGCCGGACAGATAGAACTTTTTTTAAATGTTATATTTCACTTTATGTTATCTTTTACGAATGTATATTTGTTTTGTTTTTGTAATGATATTATTGAATGTAAACAAAATGTGTTTCAATTGAGATCAATTGAAAAGTCATGATGGTCGAATGTAAGCGTATTTAATATTATGCGTGAGAAAAGCACGGCTGCAACATAATTATTGTATATCAGTGTATGATATCAGATAAGTGGCAACAGTAAGATGTTGCACTACTTTGAATTTGATTTTCAGAAATAGTCGAGAGAGAGACGATTACGACAAGAGATGAGTATGGTACGTTTGAACGAAGTTACGTTGTACGCAGTTACGAAGTGTAATGGTTGTTCTTAATAAATGTTGTTTTGTTTTAAAAGAAGTCTTATGAATGTCAATCGAGAAGCCAACACAACTTATATTAAGTTATTAAGATCATTGCAAAATAACACTACTTTTGCTAAAATACTGTGAATAATTATGACTATTATAATTATACATATTCTCATTTTATTAGTTGAAATCGGTTGCATGAAAAAAATAATACGTTTCGAAAGTGTTTCATAATAGAAACCTATATTGAGTTATTGTAATATTTACTGAGTAACTTTACATTTCCAAAAATACCGTGAGTATCAGAGAACTCATACTTTTATGTATAATTCTTTCACTAAATAACTAAATATTTTAAAAGTAAAAATTGTAGCTGGGATTATAATATTCGCATTTTTTTCTAATCAAAATACTTTTACGATCGTAATTCCTTTTTCTCTTCTTTGTCAGACGTCATTTCAACCACCACATCTCTTTTTAACCTCCTTTCACCAACATATCCTCCAAAGCCACTATTCCCATCACTGTACAAGACAATATAATGAAAGAAAATTAAGCACTTCTGTAGTGTGAACTCTCCTTTCCCTCCGAAGAATAGTAATCAAAGACTCTGCCCCTCCCTTTCAAGGCCATTTGATCTTGCTTTCATCGGGAAGACCCTCGAACAACATATGAGCCCTCCGATCATCAATCTCGGTTAAGGAAGGAACTAAGAACTATTAAGCGTAATTCCGCAGTTCCAGGTGATCGCCTGATAGCAATATAGGAAGACGTGACATTTTGGCGTATAAGATTGAGAAGCGTTATCTCTTTGCAGGTTTTTGGTGTGCCAAAGAAGAAACGTGTTTGATGAAATAAAATTAAACTAGAATATCAAATTGTTTTAGAAGATTGTGATGAATTAAAATTTAAGCTGTGTTTAAAAATAAATCCGAGAATGGTGTGATGTATACGTTTTATTATTTTATTCAATATGTTATATGATGAAAATATTCATTAATTTATGTCTGGCATGATAAGTGTTTCCTCAATCAAAAATTTTCCAAAAGTTTACTCTTTTTTCAAAAAGAAATAATTGAAGATAAAATTTGGAATTATTATTATTTAAATTTAGAATCGAAACATAGAACTTGGAATGAAATATCTTCGCACAAAATCATAGTGCAATAAAATACTTAAAAAATCGAGAGTCTTATAAGACAAAACAAAATAACCATTCTTACTAATATCGTCGGGTCTCTGCCAAGTTCTATCAGCTATTTAATGCATCTTCTTCTTAGAATGCTTAAAAGTACATTATTGCAAACTTTCGATGAAAAGGGTTGTAATGTTTTTGGAAATAAAACTTTCTTTAAAGAGCATATGGCGATTTAAATCAATATTCTCTTATTTGAAATTCGTAATTAACATCTTATGTGTATTCTAACACAATAATATACATTTAAAAAGTAAAATGTAATAAATGTCCAAAAGTTGATGCAAGGAAAATTTAAAATTCATAATCAATTTTGTTGCCTCCAACTTAATTTTTTGTAAAATTTTATTTGAATGTTCAGTGTTGGAAACGAATAAGTTGAAATTCTTTTGTGATCAATTGAATATTTGTTTATATGCAAATGATACAATAACATTGCTTACAAAACTGTATGGAATGATTGAGATACCATTTTTACGTTTTTCTAGGCCAAAAAGTTAGCATCTAAAAAGGAAGAAAAAGTAAAGATCAAATGTTTGAAACAATCTTTTCACAAGGCTAATTATATAAATTGTATAACAACCCCAGTAGCACTAGGATATTGTATATTATTATACGATATTGAACAATATTGGCAATATTGTATAATATTATATAATATCAAACAATATTGTAAAATGGTGTGGAGAATATTGTACTACCTGGGAATTCACCAATTTCAGGAAATGCTTGATTTAAAAAGTTATTTCTTTCGTTAATTCTTTTCAATTATATGACAATAATTAACCTACCTGTTTCATGAGGATCAATGCGTTTGAATCTTTACATAGAACAAAATCTCAATCTCAAAACAAATAAACTTTAAAATCTAATATAATTTGGCGTAAAACTGGCTCCACATCAAAGATAAAAAAAGTAAAATACTCTAAATACTCTACGAGTTCAGTTTGTAATTGATTCAGCAAGTAATGCTGTTAAAAGGCATATAGAATGTGATACATTGAATAAGTCTTGTATAACTCAGATTAGTCCAGAACTCCACCA
>BGPR01021392.1:2920-26551 GCA_013235015.1 Araneus ventricosus
ATCCCCCCCCCCCGAAACAGGGGGCAGGAGAGACAGGCGGGCTGGTGACAAGGGCAGGGAAAGATTTTATTGAGGAAGTGTCTGTGGGGTCCGCATACCAGTACTTTGCCCCCTGGCACGGCCTGGCTTTCCGCAGCTTTGCATTCATTTCATTGTTGTGAATGTTCACAGTGGATGAAGCAAGAGTTTCTCTCTCTCTCAGGAATCATATTCCTACCCTTCCCACCTTTTTGTTTCTTTGTTCGGGAATGCTGAGAACGGGAAGGGACAGAATTCTGGGAACTCTTCCATGTACTCGCCTTGGCCACTTTTCCTGCTTTGCATGTTGATTGCTAGTTGCTTTCAGAATCGTGTAAAAATAAATAAAAAATGTCATCTTAAAAAGTTGAAACAAAAGTCAATAACTAACTTTTTAAACCTTGAGTAACAGCTAAATAAAGTTATTATTTTATATCTTACATACAATCTGTTTATTTCTTTTCTAAACTTAAAACTTTTATTTTTTTCAGATTTCTAAAAACTGTAATAATTTATCTTTTATTTCATAGCTTGGTAATTGCAGTCAAGATGGAGCCGCTATTTTAATGGTTAACACGAAAAATCCTGGTGGTCACGCCGATTTCGTGTTAACGGGGTTTGACTGTATTCTTTTTATATTTTTAAATCTAAGAAAACATTTATAAATCATTCTAAATTTGTTTTCATAGTAAGAGAAGAATTTATAATTATTTAAATTCTCTCGGAATTAAATTAATTAAAATACATACATTAAAAATCTCGAGCGACATTTAAATCTTTTAATCAATTTAATTTTGTACATTAACATTAATCATAATATATATTAATAAAAAATATTTGTTTTGTATAAAAATCTTAGTAATTTGATATAAAAACCATTTGGGTTCTATTTATTATACAGAAGAGGAACAAATATTATTAATTCAGTTTGAGGGAGTTTCTTTAAAGTTATTAGAAGTGAACATATGTTTTAATTATGCGATAACTACCATTTATTACAGCCAATTGTATAACTCTGAAAAGTTGAACATTTCAACTTTTTACTTTCTCGTATACGAAGTATACAAAGAGAAAGTATTGTAATCATCAAAAAATTCGAACTCGAGATTTTAACGAATCTCAACGTTTTAGACCTCCCCGAGTCCGAAAAAAACAATTTTGGAATTATGTCTGTCTGTGAACACGATAACTCGAAAACTATTAGAGCTATGGGGATGGAATTTGGTATGTGATTTTTACACATAATTTGTAGGTTTCTATCAAATTTTGGACAAAATCCGTCCACGGGAAATCTACCTGTCTGCGTGTCCGTTTTAATGTGAACGCGATAACTCACAAACTTGAATAGCTAGATGGATAAAATGTGGTACACGGTTTTATCGCCATGAATGTAGGTCCGTATAAAATTTTGGGCCAAATCGGTCAAAGGGTTGACTGTCTGTCGGTCTGTATAATTTACTTTTGAAAAGAATCCGTAATCTCCACGCGCATGCGTACTGGAAGCAATCATCTGTGCACGCGAAAGGAACGGAACGGAATTTCATTATGGAGTAGAGAATTACGTCATTTTGTCCTTGAACCGGTAAGAGCGGAAACTCGGTACGCATCTATCCCTTTGAATTTGATTCTTTACCTAGATATTTTTCAATCACTATAATGGAAAACCTTCCGATAGTCATTGGATTCTGGGTAACAGTAGGTTCGAATTTTTTCAGCCACTCGGGGGATGGAGAAACGGCACCTTTTGGGGGAAGTATACGAGAAAGTTTAGGGGAGAACACTCCCGCTGGTTCTCTGTTGTACTTAATCTGAATGAGTAAGATATTCCCGCACCAACGTTACTGTAAAAGTTTTCTTCTATTACCGATTTTTTAACTCAGCAAGAAACTAGATTAGGAATAAAGTTTTATGAACTGCGCACATACATTTAGCAATGAAATCTGTTCATTCTTGAGATTCTTTACATTAGCCTCTGTAAATATGTATAGTTGTTACATTGTAAAAATGACATTATTCAGAACGTAAATTGTGTCAAGAATTTTATGAACTGCCACGGTCTTAAATCGTTGACGTGAACAATAATCCATCACTAAAAAAAAAATTTAGGAACTTTTTAATTTTTTTCTCTACTAAAAATATATAAGCATTCCTAATACTGATAAGTAAAGTATTAAGTAAGTTTATTAAAATTATTAAACTTTTAACAATAAATATTAATTTATTCATCAAAATTTCATATTGTTTATTTATTTATTATGTATTATTTCCTAAAACTTAAATATATCGGGGTAATCCAAAATTGTTTCCAATTGGGCCCCGCAACTCCTAAGGCCGGCCCTGCTAATTAAGAGCGTATAATGCGGTCTTCTCCAAATGTTATGTCCTGCACTTTTTCCCTCACCTGAAAGAGGCAAAAGTGTTCACCTTATCAACCAGCGGGAGTGGTCGCCCCTAAACTTTCTCGTATACTTTCCAAGTGGTGATTCGTCAAAATCTCGAGTTCGAATTTTTTTGACGATTAAAGAAATTGAATATGCAATTTGAACGCCTCTTTTTGACGGATTTGGCCCAAAATTTTATACGGACCTACATTCATGACGATAAAACTGTATACCAAATTTTATCCATCTAGCTATTCAAGTTTTTAAGTTACAGTTTTCACATGACCGCGAACATACAGAGAGACAGACTTCCCGTTCACGGATTTTGTCCAAAATTTGATAGAAACCTACAAATTATATTTAAAGACCACATACCAAATTTCATACCCGTAGCTCTAATAGTTTTCAAGTTATCGTGTCCACAGACAGATATGATTCCCAAATTGTGTTTTTCGGACTCAGGGAGGTCTAAAACACGGAGATTCGTCAAAATCTCGAGTTCGAATTTTTTGACGATTACAATACTTTCTCTTTGTATACGAGAAAGTAAAAATTATTTTATAATTCTGTTGCCTGATTGAATAAAATTCACTGAATAAACCACTGATGTAAAAAATCTCATTTAAAAATTATATATATCTTAGAGAAAACAGTTCTTATTCGTTCCCTTTTTATAAACTGCTGATTCAATTAACATTATATTGTAAATTATATATTAGAGGTCGATCTCAGAAAAATGGTGTACAAACAAAATATCTACAGATTTTTAACTGAAAATCTATCAATTTATACCTCGTAGTCCATGAAAAGATTAACATATATGAGCTGATATCAAAAGGTGTATTCGCTTCAAGAGTGTTCTTGTGCTGGTTTATAATCTCAATGAAACATGCTGAAGAGATAATTTCTCTTTTAAAAATTATCTCAACTCTCTTTGTAATACAGTAGAGTCCCACTAATCCGGACGATATTTAAAAGAAAAAAGCAAGATATACTAATTTTAGTGAGAGGGCAGTACTAATAATAATGCGCGCATTTTGTTACTAAGCTGTGTTAATTAAGCTGTAGGAAAATTCGTATGTATTTATGAAAAAAAAATTATTTTACCCATACTGATATTTTTTAAATTTGAATCTTCGAACAGTACCATTTAATTTTAGTAAAATTGAATATCCTGAATACCATGAACAGTTATAAATTAAATGCATTATTTAAATTGCATTTTCTCGAATACCATTCGAAGATTAAAGTTTAAAAAATATCAGTTTGAGCAATAACCCTCATCATTTAGCTTCTCTTAAAGAGAAATTGAAATTCATCTCAGTGAAATGCCAACAGCTTTCTGAATTTTAATGGGATTCAACTGGATTTTTTTTTTAAAGTTGCTCTATATATAGGCTTGCCAGACGTCCCGGTTTTCAGACAAAATCCCGGTGTCCCGGCCGGTTTACTTCACGTCCCGGTAAAAATTAAATTTGATTACAGATCACCAAAAAAGTCTAAAAATAATTATCTGCGAAGGATTATTTAGGATAATTACTTTGTTATATATTTCACTGTACTGTATGAAAATCGAAAACTATTGAAAAGTGATGGTCTGCTAATAAATAATATTGTCATCGTATCGTCTTGTCTCGCCAATCGTGACCATGCGCGATGCGAGATTGGGCACTAAGGGGTGTAGCTTTAGCGCCAGAAGAACGCTGAACAGTTTTCATGGGTCAATCTGACCAAAACAAATGCTGTTGATTAGGAAAACGCCGAAACTTCTGCTGAAATTATTAATAGCAGTCTTCTTGATGTACCCGATATGAAAATAACCAATGACCAGCTGTTTGACGAAGTTGTGCTTGCTAAGGAGTATTTGCAGTCAAATTGGGAACAGTGGAAGCAAGAAGACACTACCAGAGATGTGATCATTTCAAGTGAAGAAAAATGGCTCAGGCTGTTTGGTCACTTCAAGGAGAATCACATAGCAGCCCCCAATCTGATCAAGATTGTTAAGTATGCCTTCTGCTTACCTGGGACATCAGCACCAATTGAGAGAGTTTTTTTCTTTGATGAACAACGCATGGACTGATGATAGGGGTTTGATGAAGGAATCTACGGTTAAAGGCTTGATGACATATAAAATTAATATCGGATTAGCTTGTGAAGATTTTTACATTAAGATTAAAAACAAAAAAAGACTTTCTAAAAAAATCCTAGCCAATGAAAAGTACATGTAAATATTGTTCAAATTTTTATTCCTCATTCAAAGTGTTTCTTCTTACTTAAGTAACTTATAAATATTAACATGTAAGAAATAAAATATTTAAATTTATATGCTTGTGTCATTTATTATTACCCCTGGTTTAGGTTCCTAATCAGTAACCATTTATCCATAGCATTGAGAATAAACTACCCTCTAAAAACCAGCCAAGGGTGTGTACCCTTGAATACCCGAGACGCTGGGGGGCATTCCGGTGTCCCGGTTGAACATTTCAGAAATCTGGCAAGCCTATCTATATATCTGGCTTTGAAGTTATGAAAGAAAAATTCCGCTGCGTCTCGCACATGCGCAGTAAAAAATTATTTAGTACAAACACTCATATTTCCTTTAATATTCAACGTATTTACTTCAAAGTTTAATACAATACTTCTGTAACATATTGTCAAGTGTTCTGCAAATTTCGAATAATTTGAATGAAAACTCTGCATGTTATAAGCAAAACACATGCGGAAAAATTTGGGATTTTTTAAAGAAACATTTATATCTTCCCGAATATTTGTGCTATGCTTACGAAAATGCATATAAATATTATGCACATTAAATCATAACCATTGATAAAAGCTTTCTGTGAAACAGGATGGGTGAAACTCCATTTTCGCCTTCATCCCTTTCTGGTGGTCCCCCTAATTGCCCTCGTGACCGAATCTTCATTGTAATATGTATATGATACTCTATTGAATGTCACACGATTCTCTAGAACTTATTTCTAAACATAGTTTTCGTATTAATTATAAATTTTTCGCATTTTACAAAATGTTCCTTAACTTTTGTATGCCAGTGTATTTTTAAGATGAGGAATTCATTTGACAAACGAATCCAACTTCGTTTTGGTAATGAAATTAGATGCATATTTCCTTTAACTGGAAATTGCATCAAATATTTTTACTCATCTAGTACAGTGGGTCGCGAGAAAATTTTTGTGGGTCGCTAAATTTAAAGAATTTATTTGACAATAAAAAAAATATAAGTCTTTCCTGCAAAAAAACGTGGTCTGGGGGTCGCAGCAAAATTTTACACTAAGTGAGGGGGTCGGGAATTAATATAGTTTTCGCACCACTGATCTAGTAAGATCACGTTCTAATTACTATAAGCATCAATAATATAGGAGAATCTTTTTCCCATGTATTTAATATCTTGCAGGTGTGGAAAAGTCCCTGCGGTGAAGTGTAAATGCTTCCATCTGCCAGGAGAAAGTAATCGTTTCACATTCTTTCTTTGGGTTTTATGACTGCTAATGGAACCTCCCCCTAAAGGAAAACGAGTTCCCCCACAATGTTACTTCCCAGAAAAATTCCCTTTATTTCTGTTTATATTCTTCAAGCACAAAACCCCATTTCCTATTTGTTTTTAAATGTACTTGCTAGATAGTTGTCATTACTTTTAATATTAAAGATTATTCAATAAAAAGTGCTAACTAATGGGTAAATTCTATAGTGTAAAAATATTATCTCATAAACCTTTGCTTCCCCCTCCCCTTTCTACTGCTGTAATTTCTAGAATGTGTTTCAAAAAATCACAGGAAGGGTATGACTAGAATGTAAAACATTTCTCTGTAGTATGAATTGTTGAAGATTAATAAGCAGGACATTTTTTTTTGTCTATCATTTCAAATTTTTATCAAACTTTAATCAACTCAATGAATACAAAGTCTGGAATTATGTTTAAATTAAAAAGTAAGTATTGCCATCAATAGTACCATTAGGAATGTGTCCACTTTTAGAAATGATCAAAGCAGCAGTGGATCTGCAATTTCTGTAAAAAGAGATAAAAATTCCTCCACAAACAAAGATCATGTCTCCCAGAGATGTGCCAACAATTAAATTCAAAAGTATCATTTGAAACTTTTAATGTTTTTAAACTCATTTCTTTCAAAAAAAAATTTTACTCACTGGCTGAAGATAGATGGGCTTTATCCTTATTAAAGTTTTGTTGAAATGTCAATTTTGTTTGTAAACTAATACTGTAAGTAATCAAAAATAATATTTGAAATTATTTAAATTACCTGTAAGTGAGAAATGTATGTATATGAAAAGGATATGAGGAATTGAACATAATTTTCTCTGAATTATTTATTATCGATTTCTTTCATGTAACAAAAAACAAAAAAGTTACTTTAAATATTTTATGGAAGTTTTTTGTGTGAATTTGTTAAAATAATAATTAAACAGTATTTATGGGCTGTTACAAATGTATTTCCTTTTATTGATGTATCAGTAAACTGACACAAATGAATATATGCATAAAGCTTTGATATTTGCATGAGTAATTGATTTTTTAAAAAAATATTTACTTCTGAAAATAAAAGAAAATTCAGTCTGATATTTATCTCTGACAATAAAAGAAAAGAGGTAACTTGGAATTAGAAGCCTGAAAGTTCATGATAATTATTAAAATACACACATGGCAAATTCTTAAAGAGGAAATTTAAACATTTTTTATGGGCTGACACAAATGTATTTCCTTTTATTGATGTATCAGTTAACTGACACGAATGAATATATGCATGGGGCTTTGATATTTGCATGAGTAATTGATTTTTTGAAAATATTTACTTCTGACAATAAAAGAAAAAAGCTAACTTGGAATTAGAAGCCTGAAAGCTTATGATAATTATTAAAATGCAGATAGGAAAAAGTCTTAAAGAGAAAAAAAAACCCTTTAAAAAATCTCTCTCGTTTAAGCAATAATCAGAATATCTACAGCTAATTTTATTTATTTATTGTAATTAAGATCAAATTCATACTTCAAGAAAAATTTTAAAAGAGTTTATATTTGAGCAATTATTGAAGTGTAAGATTTTCAACTTTTGGACATCAATAGTAAATTTTAGAAAGAAACTCCTCTATCATGAGTTATCTAAACTTTGATGATGCAAATAAAAGTTTAGGTTTTTAAGAGATCAAATTAAACATTGAGTTAGTTATTTGGTTAAAATTCTCATAATTTAGTTAAGCAATTAATATGTTATACAAGATATTATTACAGTTCTTAGAACAGAAATTCATTAGCTATTGCAGGACAAAAATATGTGGCTTTAAATTAATTGTTGGTAAAATAAAAGTTGAAGGAGTTTTTAAAGAAAGTCTTTATGCCAAAAACTTAAATGGATAATCTCACTTGAATAGACCCTAAAAAGCAATTCAAGTACTAAAATGTGGATATCACATTTATAAGCAGGCAAGTCAACCTTTAATGTTAGAGAAAACAAAGCAACATTAATTGAGAAGCTATTGTTAAAAATGCTGAGGAACAAAATAAGAAACTCTTGTCTTTACATTCGCTCATTTAATAACAAACATTTGCTTTGTTTAACTTTAATATGCAAGTTATTTATTGCTTATCATAAGGATTTAGTTATGACAGTTTATAACAAGTAAAGGGAATGGCAGTATATTATAACATAATTCTAATATTAGTTTGGTTGAAAAATTAAATATGATTAATTCATCTGCCAAACAAATCCAACTTCATTCTGATAGAGATTATATGTATTAAATTTAACTGGAAATTGAACATCTTAAATGTAGTATGTTCTTTAATTCATCTAATAAGCTTATCATAGAAAAACTGTAAGATTTTCCGTGTCTGAACAACTATCAGCATCAATATTATACAAGAGCTTTATTCCCAATGTATCATCTTGTGTTAGGAGAAAAATCTCTGCAGTGTAAATCTTTTTGTCTGCAATGAAAGGGTAATGGGAATCAGAAAAAAGTAAAGGTTTTTCCATTTCTCATTCCTGCTTTGGGTTTTACTATGACTAAATTCTTTTTAGGAATTGCTATGGCTGGAATATCCGCAAAAGGAAACAGATCAGTATACTCACAATGTTTCTTCTACTTCTGCTGATGAAGAACAAAAGCTATCAACACCATTTCGTATAAATTTTGAAATGTTTACTTGACAGAAAATAGTTGCTATTAATTTAATATTTTCCTAAATAGAATTAACCTATGGGTACATTCGATAGTGTAATAATATATCTCATAAACCTTTGTTTTTTTACCCCTTTTAGAATGCTGTAATTGAATGTGTTTGAAAAAAAGGAGAGGGTAGGTGTGTGGTTATACTGTAAATAATTTCTCTGCAATATGAATTGTTAAAGCAGGACATTTTTTATTAATCATTTTCGATTTTTATCAAACTTGAAACAAGTCACTAAATGCAAAACCAACAAAATTTTTTAAGGTCCCATTAAGAATATTGTAAAATGAGTTAGAATTTATATTATTGTGCTTCAAATAGAAAATTACTAAAGCTATTATTCTCTTTCATAAATGCAGTTAAAAATAAAATATTTAGGAGTTTCAACTAAAATTGAAATAAAAAATGCATTCGACAATTCCTCAATTTAAAAAAGTAAAACTTTTTTAATAATTTGTTCGCGAGAGAAAAATTAAGATAAGAAATCGAATATTTTGCAAACTTGTGAATATGTGGAAATGCAGTTAAAATCCCTGAAAAATTGAATTTATTTCCAGTAACAGCACGCAGTTACAAACATCTTTCTTGTTTGACAAGAGAGTATTTTAAAAAAAAGAATGACATTTATTTGTAATTGGCATAATTAAATCCCATACTGCATTTATTAAAGAATTGTTCAAATCAGGAAAGTTCTTTTATTAACAAAAATTTTACTTAATGTTTGGAAATCATTGTTTTCCTAACATCAAACTGAACAGTATGAATATCCTTTTGTATAAAATTAAGTAACCACTTATTTTACACAAAAAGATATTTTTAATCTCTTGTTACTAACCAAACTAAATTAAATAACCACTACTAAATTAAATAGCTTAACCGTTTGAGTGCGGCGAAGCGCTATTGCACTTCATTTTTATGTGCCGAAAATGCCGCCGCACTCAAACGGTTCATCAGATAATAAAAAATATAATATATTGCACATATTTTAATCCCACTTATAGTTTTATTGTTTTCAATGAAAAGGTGTCCTTTTTTTTCGAAAATGCTTCGAACATTCAACGTGCGCACTAGTTGTCACACGCAATTTCATCAGAATCTAATGAATTCGTATAACTGACATTTTAAATAGCTTAATCAGATAATAAATAATATAATATATTGAACATATTTTTAATCCCACTTACAGTTTCATTGTTTTAATACAAAAAAAGTATCCTTTTTTTTTTCGAAAATTCAACGTGCGCACCAATTCTCACACACAACACCGGAATCTAATAAATTCGTATAGCTGACAATTTAAATCTCTATGTAAACATTTAGATTATTAAAGGTTCTAAAAATCGTTTAACAGAAATCAAATCTGCATTACAAAACCGAATAATATTTTTAAATAACGTGATCGTGTGTGCGTAACATACTCAACCGCATCCACACCACAAACATCAGCACATTCATACGTCTGAAGAAGAAATAACTTAACTTGGCGATATGTATAAATGCTCCGCTTGTTGGCGAAAACGTAATCCATTCATGCAACCATACAGCAGGAGAAACCTCTCAATTGCTTTCCCCCTTTCCACCCCCATTTTGTTCTGCGGAGACTTAGAATAGTGCCTATCTATAAGGAGTCTGATACAGAACAGACAGAAGAAATGTGAGCTTCAGTTCACTTCATGTTGATGCTGAAGCATAACTAACTAATTTTTATTAATAAAAAGAGAAAATATAATCTATTTTTTAATTCTATCTAACACGAATGAATTCATAAATACTGTTTGAAAAAGTGGAAATATGGTTTAAGAAAGGGGAAATAAAAATCTAGAGTTCACTAATTTGATTTCACACAGATAATATCTTTATTCATTGAAAGTTTTTCAGACAGCTATTTAATTATTAGCTGATTTTTTTATTGATTTGATTTCGTAATTTAACATCTTAATTACTCAATTATTTATATTTTCAATATTCAGTTAGATTAAATAAAAAACCCCACGCTATTAAAATAATTATTAGGCAACATCAATATAGTGTCGGCAACAGCACAGCAATGAATGCTTTACGGAAATTTCATAATTTTAGTTGCTCTTAAAATTTTTTATTGGAGGAAAAATGGGTAGATATCATAATCGCTGTCTTATATTTACCTGCATCGCTTCAATATTCAAAAACAGAACTATTTTTACAATATCTCATTATGAGATATATTCTAAAATTAATTAAATAAAAGTTGTAACTAGCTCTGGTGTGTATAATTCAATATTGTAAAACTACTTCTATGCTACATAAATTTTGTTTATTTGTTTGATGTCTGCCATATGAAATTTAATTTGCATTTTAGTATCATTCACATTTTGTTTTTGGTGTATTTTTCTTGTTACCCGAATCTGGTATCGGTGTTTGCTCTCTTTGCTTAGTATTGAAGACTTTTTAAGTAGAAGATTCATAGTTTATCCTTATTTTATCTAAAGTTTATTTAATCATGTATATGAAAATTAGTGTTTAACGAAAAAACGATACTTATATTACCAACAGGAAGGAATGAAATCAATTGTACAAATTTGGCTTACCTTTTTTTGTTTATAAAATTTCGATTGTTAAGTTGCCGGTGTCAAGGTTAATCATATTTAGGATTCATTTTCATTGCCTTTGATTTTATTTCATATTAGATTTCCTAAATCAGTTTTGCTTTATCTAAATTTTGTCGCTATAACATCTGTAGCCAAGTTCATTTAGCTAAGAATTATAGTGGGATTAAGATAATTTCTTACACATATGTAATTTTAAACGTCGTCATTTAAAATTTAATAATGCAGCTTCATTTTTAAACTTTAAGATGCTAATGTTTTCATCTCTGAAATTGTAATTGTATCTATTTATAATTTGTCTTTCTTCGATCTTACCAATATATTCCTTACTTGATGAAATTATACGTTCCTTCATTTTTTATGAAATTATTTCAATCATATGTTACAATCTGGCTGCATACTGGAGGCATTCATAGTGTTGTATACCTGCTGAATTCACTTGAAGTTGAATTTTAAAGATATTGTTTCTTTTTAAAAAAAATATTAGCAAACAGTGCAGCTTTGCATTAAACTTGATGTTTTACTTTAAGTAGTTTTTTATTAGTTCGACAATACTAGCATTTATACTAACAAGTGTGAAGTGAGCAATGTCAATATAGTATATTTTAATTATGTATTGTTATCAAAGTAATATCTTTCAATTGTTGATTTTTCCCTATAATTGTAGTACAATTAAAAAATAAACATAGTTGTAAGGGCTATGTAAATTGATATATGATTATATCTATCAAAAATAGTTTTTCTGTCATCATATATATAACTTAATTTTTGACCTAGCATTTTGAAATTTCAGATGAAAAACATCGTCCAAGACTCCCGATTTAGATGCTAATATTCTGTTTCTAGAGGTATATTTCTAGATTAAAATTCCCACTTTATTTAAACAATGAAGTTTTATTATTGCCGCTTGCTTTTGTGGACATATTTCAAATCTTGTGTTGAAAGTCTTCATTTTTTTTTTTTTTTGCAAACAGACAACATATTTCTGTAATACTCTTGTTACGAGTCTCTTGGACTTTTTTCATTAAATGAAGTGAATTTTCATTTATCCTGAAACACAAATATGATAATGATTTAGAGTTTGAAAAGGTCTGTTGAGTAGTGTTTTCAATTTCCATATATGTGCTTCATTTTTTTTGGGGAGGGGGGGGCTATTGATTTCTTTGTATTTTTTTTTTGTTTATTATCGAACAAAACAAATTTTAGGCTTTTTTAAAAATTGTTTTTAACCATCTAAGAAAAGAATATTGAATAGAATTTTAAGAAATATTTCCATTTGTATTTATAAAAAATTGTTCATTGAGGAAGAAGGGCTTAAATTGTTTTGACTTGTGGATCATATTTTGGATAGAAAAAAACTTTTGTGTCCCATTGCCATGCTTCCATGTCATATCCATTGTTGGAAAGTAAAAAGAAAATGGAAAATAAATTAATACTTAGGTACTCGAAGAAAATTTTAAAAAAATATTCATGGAATCATTTAAAATCAAAACTCTTTTTCTTAACTATTTTACTAATAAATATGAAAGTTTGAAATTAAGAAATCTTGCGAGAAATTTCTCTGTGGGACTCCACCTAGGAATGTGACCTACAATTTAAGAATCGGATATAAAACAATAAATGGATGTCATTGATAGTTTTTTAAAATTAAAGATTTTAGTTGGGACTTTCATACTTTAATGAAAATTTCATCAAGTTACATTTAATACCACTGTTTTTTAGTTTTAGATCTAAATTTTTTTAATAGTAATAATTCTTTACGGTGAAAAACCATTGTTATAATTATTTGTGTGTTACAGGTGAATAAGTACATGAACAGAAATAAGATATACAGGGATGAAGGAAGGGCATTCAGAAAAATCTGAAAGTTTAATTGTAGTTTTGAAAGCAATTCTGCATTGGGTTTGTAAAAAGCAACTTGTGGCTGTGATGAATAATAGTGGAGTTGAAACAATTTTAATTAACATTGGTATTATTTTGCTATCTTAGAAGTACTAATTACATTCTCAAATTAGAGTAAGCTTTTTTAAAATGTTTCCCTCTTAACATTGATAGTATAATATTTCATATTACTATGTTGCAAATATCGGAAATGAAGCATTGACCAATCGTAGAAGTTGTTACAATAGATGCACATCTTGGATTGTTTAATTCTTCAAGTTGGTAATGGAACAAGTATTTAGTATTAATTGGCTTCCAGTAAAAAAAAATTCAACTGTCTTTGAATAGATCTATTAAATAAAACATTTATCTATCCCTACTAATTACTTAAACTCTAAATTTTCAAGTTTTCAAAATTTTGTTTCAACTTATGGGTTAGCATAATATTCTTGAGTTGATTATTATCAACACTAGAGATAACTTCTCCCAAGGGCTATGCTGTCCAAGAAATATATTTATTCCAATTCAGTATTTAGCGTTTTAAGATTTGGGAATTAAAAAAAATGGTAAAGGTGTATTTGTAGAGAATAACTGAAATATTTTTAACATTTATCTGCTTGTTATGATTTTAAAAAATTATGTTAGAACTTAGCTATATACAAATTCAATCTTATTTTGAAGAGAAACATGAAATAATCCTTCAATATTGGAGGTATATCTATAATTCCATCCATCTGTCTAAATTTCTTTTTAACGTATATCTGTTGCAAATATTATGCAGACTACTAAAGTTCATGTGATTTTGAAATTTTGCCTAGAATTCAGTTTTTTGAATTAATGAATTTTATTGACTTTCCTATCCTGCCCTGATATAGTCAATATATTTATCATTAATTAACAGTTGTGTTATTATTGTTTTCTGAATGCTTTTATTTTACCATGAGTTCTTTCTTAGTTGTCTATATTTTCATTATTATTTTAAAGGTCAATTTCAAATATGTAAAGGTTAATATATAATTTTTAAAGTTAATTATTATGAAAAATATTAATTGGTTTTGTATAAAGTCAGCATTAGAAATAATCTAGATTCGGCTACTTCAACTGTAAATTGCCACTCAAAATAGCTTTGCAAACACTTCACTGGGCCTTTTCCTTTCAGAATTTTTTAATACTTATAGACAAAGATATCTAAAATAATGGAATAATTTCATTGTCATGTACTTTATGTAAAGTGCACCTGGTCAATTTAATTTTTGAATCCATTGTGCATTTGCTACTCATCATATTAAAAACATTTTTTTTTTGCTGTTTAAAGCATTTTTTTTTAGTCTTTACTTTATATTTTCCTTGGTAATAAAATTCTAATTTTTACATTATAACTTGTATTAGGTTTTTTGATTATTTTTATTTCTTTAACTTTGTCTAATGTATTTAGTATTGTTTCCTTTCCTGTGTGTTAGTAATATTAAAGTTAGTCTCTAATATAGATTATATTGTTGTTTCTTGAACTTATTATAGAGTTAGTTAATTTAATTTTTTTTAGATTGCTTTTTTATTTTTTCATATGCTAATTGATAAATATATATTCTAGTGTGTTTGAAAAACTTTTATGCTTAACAGAGCACTGTATACTGAGAGCTTTCTCTTCACATCTTCACAGTCCACTCTTTTAATATTAGGAATTTTTAATGGAAGCTTGAAAGGTGTTTTCATACATCAGTTGCATACATGCCAATTGCTACGGATTCTCCGTAGTTTCTCCGGATTTTATCTAAAATTTCCACATACTATGGATAAGATTAATATTTCTACAGAAACAAGCATTTTCCTCCTTTCGCACAGTTGTTTTAGGATCATTCCATTGTGACTAACGTAACTTTGGAAAGATTTTAACAAGCTGTAATATGACAAAATGCTCTTAAATAATCTCTGATGAAACATTTTATCCTTATATTTTATGTAATACTAGTCAATATAACATATCCATGCAGAAATTATTTTAAAAGATAATGATTTAACCAAATTAAATTTTTAACTTTGTGACTAACTTAACATTTTAGTTACCATATAAAAGATAGCTTGGCTTTAGCGCTAGATTTTTCTGAATTTTGTTAATAAAAAAAAATCTGTAATTAATTATAGTATTACATAGGGATATTAAGTTTGTAGTAAGAACGATTTTGGATTGATTAATTATCAACAAATAATTATTGATGTTTTCATTATTTCAATGGTGTGACTAACATAACAGTTGGATCATCATTAATAAAGTGTTTAAAAATGAAGAGTTGATACAAAGCAATTTTAATACAAATGGAGTCCTTTCTTAAATTTTTTGTAGAGGGCAATAATGTCTCTTCTATTTTCATATTTGATATAAAATGGCAGGTTTCCACTTAGTTCAATAGGTCCTGACAAAATGAATTTTTTTCTGGACTATTTGCACATCATCAACACTTGGTCACTTGAAGTCTAAGTTAGTTTCTTGTAACAAATTCAGAAATGTGAAAATTTTATTTTGCACATTTCTGAATTTGCATCGTATTGTTACTCATTATATATACCAGTTGTCATTATAATAGCCACTGAAATATTTCTCCAACTCTATGAAAGTTACACTACTTTTCGAGAAACCATTGACTTTTGATTCCAGGATACCGACTTTAGTTTTGAAGGGAATATCATCTCCACTGTTTAAAAACATGTTAAAACTTGAAGAGCCTGCTTTTTTTATACAGTGGCAAGACTGTATGCCTTTGAGCTCATTAATTGATTCGAAACCTTTCTCAATTGCAGCCAGTTCAACAGAATTTCTTTCTCCTCTATGAAATGGCATTTTATATTCATGTCTGCTGCATCTACTTTGAAAACTCAATGGCGCTTTTGATGATGGTTTGTCCCTGCAGCACCTTCTTCCACACATAATGCTTCAAAACTGCACCAATGCCATCATGAGGCCCTTTTCTGTAGTACAAAGCAGTTTAGTTCCACTCGTAAAATATTGCATTAGAAAACAGCAATGATATGCTGTATGGATTCTTAAAATGTGCTGATGCATCATCTGACCAATGCAATCAGCGTTATATATGTTGCAAACAATTAACTTGGTTCTTCATTGGCAGTTTTAATATTATTCCTTTTCCATTTGCTCATTTTTAAAAGGAAAGCAAAATTCTCGCAATATGGGCAGCAGCAAACTGATCTACATCCCACAGTTTCGACTTCTGAGGGACGAAGTTCACAAGATTTTGAGAGCCCAATTTCAATATTAGGATGATCAATTTTAAATAACTGAAATGCATCTTTTAAGTTGTACATTAACAGTCATTTCTGCAAACATGCTTTTTTATTGGTCTCTATATTTCGAATGGACTTTACATCTTTTTTTTCCAGGAAGTTGTCTTGATACATCATCTCTATAGTAAAAAGCTTTCATACACTCAGGCCATTCTTCTTCTGAAGGTTTAGTAGATGGAATTACGAGTCTTGCGTGTGAAGCTAATTTCTCCACAACTGCTTGCTTTATTCTTGGACTAGAAGGCAGACTTCTTAACTTTCCTTACTGCTTTTCCTAATGCTTGTGGTGAAGAATATGTTCTAAAAGTCAGCTGTTGTCTCATAGCAGACTCTTGACTTCTTTTTCGGTCTCATCTTTCACATTCTCAGTTTTGCTGCTTCAGTTTCCTTTTTTTTCAGTTTCTTATCCCCTTCTCTTTTTAGTCTTAAGCTCTCATTCCATTTTTGCCTTTTATTTTATCTTCAAGCTTTTTAGCTTCACTTTGTCCAGCACGGCAGTTTCTTTTTCTTTCTGCTGTGCTTGGTCCCGCCATTTTGATTTCTGACAAAAAGAAAAAGATACTCTTTAATTTTTAAAAATATGTTAGCAATACTTTTTGATATTTTAAAAGGAGAAAGTTATTTTAAAGAGTCAAAAATGATGTGACTAACATAACAATATTTGTTATGTTAGTCACATTTGATAAGTTACATTAGTCACAGCTCTAAATCATTAATAAATATAACTGCATTAAAATTTTTAAATGATTCATATAAGTTAGCTAACATGTTAAGAAAATTCACAAAATAAAAATTCTAGAAGTACTCTTTGTAATTTAAGAGAGAAAATTAAGAATTTTGTGACTAACATAACAAAGAACAACTAAGTAAAAATTTGTTTAGAAAAATATAATTACCTCTTAAGATATTCAGAAATTGTCTTCTTGACAGGCAGTTAGCTGTACAATCTTCCAAAAAATGTATTCATTGAACAAGAAAAATGAAAATAAGTTGCATGCTAAGCAGAAAAAATAGGATTAAAAACACTCAAATACAAGCATGTGTTCTTTCTAAAACAAAATTCAAATCAGCCACTATTGGAAAATTCTGTTGGCAGATCTAGAAACTAAACATTTCACTGAAAAAATGCTGTATTACAGTTACAGTGAAATTTTATATAGGTGTAAAAGGTAACTATTTTCATGGAATGACCCTTTAGTAGTATTCCTTTATTACATGATGATCCAGATTTTTTCCCTACATTTCATGTTTTTGAAAAATGCCATATATTTATTTCTAAATTTTCGAATAATAGTGATATATGTATTTCTCGTATTATTTATTACGATAAGTTACTTTTCTTAAAAATAGGAATTTTTTATTACTTAAAATGTGATGAAATATACAAATGATCATAAATTCAAAGTTTTGACATGAGTCTGTATGTTTCCGTATGTGCATGCTCATCTGCAACCCTTGTAGATCTTCTGCTCGACAGTCACCTTTCCAATCTTGGCATGTATGCAGTAGCCTTTCTCTTTACTGTTATAATACCAATATTCTAACAATATTGCACTTTTTCAATGCAAAAAAATTTGCAAAATGTAAATACAGTGTAAGATGTCATATGATAGGCAATATTTACTTCAATAACATGCACAGTTTAGTTTCTCGTATGACTGTTATAGGTCTGAGGTGACAAATTCATACTGATTTTCAGTCTTTTGTTCCTGGCTAATTGTAAAATGTAATTGTAAATGCTTTGGGAAGACAAAAACAAATTAGCTTATCAAAATGTCAAATATTCGATTTTTGAAAAAACAATTTTTAATAAACTCGACTCCCAATAACATGGATTCAAAAATAACATCCCTATAGTCAAAGACAGGCCAAGAAGATAACAGAGAATACGGTATGCTTCCGGCGCTGCACCGGTGAATGACGTAGTTGGTGTTCCTGCGCGTTTTGGGGTTACTTTCTGTTAGAATTCGCCAACAGCCAGAAGTAGATTTTCTTTGCTTCGTGTGCGCCAACGTTTCGTTTTCAAAGCAAAAAGAGAAAGTTGCTTGGATCGATTTTTTTTACATAATTTGTGCATTATTAATTAAAGGAAGCCTGAGAAATATCAATAGTAGACACTTGACACTATATTTAAAATTGTATACAGCAGAAGATTCTATGCAAAAAAAAAATGATTACACCAACCATGCTTTCATGTTATCTTGAAATAAAGGATGCATCAATTTTTTAATAATTAAAAGGAAATTTAATAAAAAAAACTAAAATATTTACAATGAATAATGCTCGAATAATAATCGAATTACAACTGAAATTTTAAATTATATATTCAGTAAAACTTTTTTTTTCACTCTTCTAATACGGAGTTTTGAGAAGTTAAGGTATGTACATTGCATGTTTTATATTATACAGCATAACCGAAAGCTTCATATTCTATTTTAAATATTTTTCTTAACACTCTTATAATATTTTTCATTGTATGCAAATATTTTTTTGGATAAACTTGCGCACAAATGAATCCGTTAAATCTAGAGTTTAACATTTAGTTTTATAAATAAACGGATTGAGCCAAACATATAAAATGCAAAAAAATAATATATTGTGTTACATGCTGGGCAGCATTCTATATATATGTAAATTAATATCAAAAGTATTAATTTACATACACAATATAAATTGTACATCCAAACATACAAAAATTTGTATTAAAACCATTACATTACAAGATGACAAATCCCTACAAATTAAATGGTTATAGAAATTATTAAATCTACACTAAACACTTAAACACAAACATATATATATTCTCACGTAATAAGAATTATCACAAATAATTAAAATAAATAATACTAATCGAAAATTAATCATTAAATATTGCAAAACCCCTAAGAAATAAATTGCAATACAATCAATAATCAAGTTTAAAATATTGCACTTGAAATTAAAATAACATGAAAAAAAAAATATATATATATATTTACCACTCACGTCAATACAAACACACATACATACCTATACATTAAAAAATTAAAAATAGATTAGCTTGAAAAAGATTCGCTTTCTTGGGTACTATCAGAGTCTGAGAGTTGAATTGTCAATTCATTTTGTTCCCAGACATCTTCTATTAACCCATCCATTGTCCAAAATTCTTTTTCAATTTTTGTTACATGGGCAACGGCATTTTTCCAATCATTCTCCGAAACTTTATCTAAGGCTTCGAGTAACAAATTTTTCACTTCTGGCAATTTGAATGTTTGATTCTGATGGGCAATATAGCCTTTCACTTGCGCCCAAATTAATTCAATTGGGTTTAGTTCGCAGTGGTACGGAGGTAAACGAAGAACTTTATGACCTGTTTCAGAAGCAATTTTGTCAATACGATACCCATCAAACTTATGCTTAACTGTTGACACGATTTGCAACAATTCAAGTTTCAACAAATCGCTTCCCCAAGGAATGTTTTTGTTTGTTAACCATTCCTGAATATCTTTTTTCCTCCAAGACTGGGTAGGTAGTTTTTCCTCTTTGACGGAATGGTACGAAGCATTGTCCATGACAATTATGCTGTTAGGCTCCAATTTTGGTATTAATTTTGATTTAAACCACGATTCAAAATGGTTGCCATCCATTTCTTCATGGTAATCTTTTGTTTTTTTGCTGCTAAATATATCAGCAGCATCGTTCACAAATCCTCTTTCACTGCCAACATGTGTTATGATTAATCTGCCTCCTTTACCACTTGGTCCTTTCAATCCTGTGGAGAGACCTTTACGCCGAGCATCGCTACACGACTTTATAGTTTTATCTTGCCACACTTTTGTGGTAGATATACCGGCGTTGACCCAAGTCTCGTCCAAATAGTAGATGATTTTCTGCTGTTCTTTATACAGTTTTATGTCCCTTAAATATTTTCTTCGCCATGCTATAATGTCATCTCTTTCAATTAAAGCAGATTGTCTCCTTCTTTTTTAAAATGAAAATCCTATGTCATTTAAAAGACGGCATAATGTCCTTTCACTTATTTTCTGCTGGAGAATGTCCGCTTCGTTGTTTAAGTCATTTAAAAGTTTTTTCACAGTGGGGATTTCATTTCTTTTGTAGAATGAATGTACTCTTCTTCTGATGCTTTGAAGAGTAAAACTGTCATACGTATTCAAACGAGTTCTTTTACCAACAGCATTTGGCCTTTTTTTACCCGGGGTCTGAAGAATACCACTCTTTGCTTCTTTTTCGATCTTAAACAACGTACTTGCGGATACTCCAGTCAGTTCAGATGCCCGGTCAACGATAGACTTGATAGTCGCATTAGGATTTTCATCTTTAAGCCGAATAAAAATATTCAGAGCACTTTTCCTAGCTGAACTCTGCAAGACTTTGCCCTTCTTATTTTTTTGGAACAAATTTCGTGCTACTTTAATTATTTGTGAGTCTGGATTTTTAAATCCATCCATAATGAGCTTGCCGAGACTATTCAATTTGTTTGACAAGTATCAGCTCTTCGAACGTCTACGGACAACCACCCCACACTTTTCTTTGACCACCACTGTAAGACTGGGGAAAGAGGGGTGCAAAAGAGAGTGAGCTGACGTAAGAGGTTGAGTGAATGACCAAGGGGAGAGCCCAAGGCCATGGCCGACCAGGGTTATGTGGTAAAAGAGCGCCGATGCTTTTGAAACTTTCTTTATGTACATAATTAATAATGTGTGCATATACTATATCGTATTCTAACCAGGAATGTAAATAAATTAGATGTACAGAAATCCATCCCAATCTCACATCTTAAAAGCAACTGAATCATAAACAAAACAAATTCCTACGTTTTGGAACTGATTAATCGACACAATTTTGGCGGGAATAATAAGCTATGGTTAAAGGAAATTTGTTTCGGCATTTTTTTAATGTTGGGAAAATTATTTAATATTGGAGAAAATTCCAATAACGCAACCTTTTGTTTCACTTTCCCTCTTTTTTCAATATTTTGTCTCATGTGTACTCTTTTTTATGATATATTTTTTATTTTCCTTTTATTTCTTTGAGTTTTTTGCATCGCCTTCATATTTCACTTTTCATATATTTCAATTTTATTTTGATGTATATTGTTATATATATGTACAAAAACCGATGCAAATACTGGAAAAAGATAAGATCAATAAATAATTTCAAAAGCAGCGATATTTTAGAAGTTGCTACGATATAAAAATGATAAAAAAAGAAATTAACAGCAATAAATTCTGATACGTTTTCTGAGTGATCCACGCCAGCATCAAGAGAGATTATTCGCCAAATGTGGTCCCCAATAGACAGAGAAAAAAAGCTTTCTCCCTGAATGCTCCCAAGGTCATTTGGCACCTCGTCATTTCCGACAAAAGGCGGGAAAAGAAACATTTAAGAAATTAAATAACATACGTTTAGAAGATAGATTTTTATTGCAGAAAATATCGGTTTTTCTTATTTAAAGCAAAATTCTGTTCAAATATGTCAATTACTTTTAAGATACATTAGAATAACTGCAGGACTATTTCACTTGGCGGAAGAATACCATCCATAGCTTCCACTGTATAGCATTCTTGACTTGTCTTGGACTATAGTTCCAGATATTACAGTAATAAACTTGTTTTGGTAGGATTTTCTTTATTTAAAATGTTTTATCAATATCTGATTTTTATTTCTGTTTTATTTAGTTTTAGTCGATGCATACACCAAACAAAAAATACTATTACAGTAACTTTTTTATTAGTTTTGAAAATATGGGGAATGCATTCCCAATTTTTTTCTGCTGTAATCAGTGGAGGTTTTTCGCACAGGCGTTGAAGGCGCCTTGATTGAAAATGCTTTTGACTTGAAATAACTTCTGAAAAAAGAAATTGATTTTCAGACTTTTAATTACTATATTTATTTATTGAGGTTTATATTTTTTTTATATACAAAAAGGATTCAAAAGTTTCTTTAGTAGTAGTTTTTTTCTTTTAAACTTCTTGTAATAATGTTTTCTCTTTATTTATTAATCATGGCATGTATTATAAAGTCTATAGACACTTGAAGAAATTCGTGTAATTTCATTAAACTTTGAAAACTATTTGAATTGAATTTAAATCTGCATTGTAAATACTGTTAACAAAGAGAGGGAAGAAATTTACTTAAGGTGTTGGGGGAAGAAATTTATAATAAATTAATTTTTAAAATAATAATTTACAGCAGTTACTCAAAAAGCTGTGAATAGAAACATTGATAACATGAATGAATTTTGCCATGTGTGCATCAGTGAATGTTTTACATGATCTTCCATTGCATATTGCTACTTCAGCTATTAAGAGCACTTGCAATTTTAGATTGTAGGAAATTGGAGTTTAAGATATCTTTCTGGTTTCATGGGCTATTCTGTGTTTAAAAAGGATACAAAACACTTTCTTTGTTATAGGTTTTCTTGGCTAATACAACAGTGTAGAAATTTGCCATTTCACAAAGTTTTGTTGAATGATTGCTCTATTGGATCATGGTTATTATAGATTGCATTCATTGGCCATAGCCCACATGTTATAACCTAGTTTATTATTTTCCTTTTTGTACAAAACCTTCTGTATAGGAAGATTTTAAAAGGATATATATATTATTCTTAATTTTGAGTAATCGATCTTCAGTTCCTATGTTTTTTAAAATAAATTTTAATAGTTTCATTAGTTTTCAAATTAGTTTCTGATAAACTTCAATTCTAACTTTTCATGTTAACTTCTGATAAAGCAGGAATTGCTATGTGTAATTAAGTGCTAATTTATTTATTTAATTTTGCACATAATATTTAAATTCATCATCAACATTCTATATCAATTTTCATTCCAATATACCGAATAAAATTTGTTCCCGATACCTGTAGGCCAAAGAACCTTAGCTGCACTACTGCTATTTTTCACAATGTCTATTTCCTCTTATTGTAATGTGCAGTAACATAATGTACACTTCTTTTCTTTCACTGGAGCTAAAGAAAGATTAAACTGTGATAAGAATCTGTGAAAGATAAACTTAAGATAAAACTGTGTGCTATGTAGTTCCATTTCTGAGTTCCATTGTTGTGAAAACAAAGGTTTTAAATTTTTTACACTTGTGATGCCTTTTGAGGGATGGAAAAAATTTTCTCAAGCCTAAAATTTAAAAAAAAAGGGTAATCATTCATTAAAAAATTAAAATAATTATTTTTATAGTTAAATTTGAATTATTTTTTTAAATCCAGTTTATTTTTTAACAACTGATCTTGAAGTATATAGATGAAGACACTGTGAAA